>VZTT01031065.1:0-24934 GCA_013400855.1 Buphagus erythrorhynchus | reverse complement strand
ATTTTCTAATATTTATTCTAATTCTAATAATTTATTCTAAGAAAGAGACACATTTTATATAGTTGTGTCTCATCTAAATTCCTGAACATCTGACCAGAAAAGTCAGTGCAACTTTCTCACTAGACAGATGTCAGACTAGGGGAATGAGTCCTGCGACAAAAGAGACCATTTGCATCTCAAACTGATTACCTGCTTTAAAAAGTGAATATAAAAAGTAGAAGTTTTTGGTTTTATTTAACAAGATGGCTAAACTTTATTTCAGCTCTGGGACACCTACCCCTAAATGCTGGTGCTACCCAGCTTCTGTGACATTACTCACCCCTGATACAGAAAGCAAGAGCTGGGGTTTTTTTCCTGCTTCACTGGGCTACACCCAGTTGTAACCATATTTAACCTTCCTTTTTCTAGCTGCCAACACTGGGTGGCACTAAGTAACTCCTTCTGACATTTTACAAAATTGACTCTAAAAACTTGAATCACACTGATTTGGCTCCACTCTGTCCCGACAGCAAATGGTTTTGTTTGAGAAACTTTGGATCATATGGTTGTTGCATAGAAACATCTGACTTGCATGGCATGTTTTGTACTTCCCTGGTTTGTTGGGTTGTTAAAACTCTCATGAAACTCTGGCCCTACAGCCTGGTAAAGGTTCAATGTGCTGTTGAACTTGAAAGCCAAATTTCCTGTATTGAGTTGAGAATTTATGGAATATTTGAATATATACACCTGAATATCCAATCTGTGCTTTATGCCAGATGTTTAAATAAGTCTCACTGAAAGACTGAAGTTGGAAGGCACCTCGGACATCACCTAGGTCAAGTCCTCTACTTGAGCAAGGTCAGCCAAAGCAGGGTTAACCAGGTGGTCCCCAGAGACTTCCAGGATCCTGTTGCCAGCCCCAGAGTTTGCTTGTCAGTCTCTAAGCAGAGCCTGGACACTGCCACGTCTGCTGGCCACCACTGCCAGCTGTGCTCTGTAAAAGTCCTGCTAAAATAAATCAGCTTTAAAAGAAGCACCCCCACAAACATGTGGCTGTCACCCCCACTGGCTGTGCTTGCCCTACGAGTGCCCCAGCCACCCTTTAACCAGCCTGTAATGGCTCCAGTGGGCTCTGGGAGATGATGGTGTATATGGTGATGGAGGTGGCAAAAAATCAGGGCCAAGTGGTTTGTCCTCAGAGGACACCCCAGGTCTATGAGGAGCCTGGTCTAGTGGGTGGCATCCATGCCCAGGATGGGAAGTTGGGACCAGATGATCTTTAAGGTCCCTTCCAACTCAAGCCATTCTATGATGCTGTGACTTGTGGTCATTCTCAGCTACGCCACCTTGGAGCCCCACTGCCACGTCCTGGTAACAAACATTACCATTATTGTGCGTGTACCTGTCCCTAAGAAGGTGTTTACATTCTAGCAGACAGCAGATGGCATAACCTGTTGGGATCATAAAGATTTGAGTCCTGAAAGAAGGACATAGAAACACCAATGATAGTAGCTAAAAATCCTCAGTACGTAAATTAAGTAAGCAAGCCTTGGCAGCCTTGCCATGGCCATTCTGACAGCAGTGGGGGAAGTGCAGCTGAGGAAGAAGCTGCCCAGAGTGAGAGATGGTAACTGCTGAAGGTCCTTAATGTCTCCAAGCAGAGGAGCAGGCAGAGTGTGAGACCATCTGGTGGCTACATTAGAGCCAGGGCAGCAATGGCCATACATGAAACAGAATCTGCAGTATCCCTTCCGTCTCCTGTGGCAGTGGGAAGGGTGTACAAGTAAAGCCAATGATGTCTGAAGAACAGCTTAGTCACTGAAAAGCATACTTTCTGGGTGACTGAAGCTATCTGCCAATTGGTGTGCAATCATTCATCAGAATTAGCCCCAAAAAGTAGAAACATAAAAATGGCTTGCTTTGTTGGTTTGGGGGATAATTTTACTTTTTTTTTTTTCAACTGATCTCAAAAGGAAACCTCAGCTGGAGCAAAGATTTACCCGACAGGCTGTATCTTCAGAGTGTGGCCAAACCACAGTACAGCCTGCAACAGGGCTCTCCTAATCCTCTTGCTCAGGGTATAATTATTTACACTGTTTATTGGACCAGATAGAGCAGGAATACCTGCAGGACTAAACTGCCTGCCCCAAAGAGCAGGCCTGGCATCTGGTAGGCAATGGACAAGAGCAGTGTTTTCAGAGCAGCGTTGGCTGCTCAGGGCCAGCCAACAAAAAAGAGGCTGAATTTGATGGCATAGCATGGCACTTGACTCCAGCTTAGCTTGGCCCTGTGTGTTGTGCCTATGGACTAAAAGCAAGCCAGTATTTTTGTAAGTTTGGTAGTTTTTTATCCCAGCACAAAATGCCTAGGAAAGTGATGCTATAGCTCACCAGTGCTGGAATTGGATAGGGTGTGTAACATGGCCTGGACTTAGACATCAGAGCATTCAGGAGAGTTGGAGGATGGAAAGGATGGTGGGACCATGCTGGAGGAACATCACAAGGGAAATGAGACAGAACTTGTACATGTGGCTCTTGCAAGTTATCCCAGGATATATCCATGCACAGAGCAGCGCTGCTTGGGGGCCAGAGGGAGCTGCTTGTCCCAGTCCAGAGGACAGCATAGGTGTGTGCTGACCAACATCACAGGAACAATCAAGGATGAGGAGCCAGAGACAGCTGGGGAGCTCTTTCTGACATTGTAGGCACATCTGACAGGCATATCTACGTCTCCAGCAAAGAAGAGACGGACTCCAGCCCCGGATTTGTTCTCATTGTCTGTTGAGCTCTCTGTTAACTCTGAGGCTCTGGTTTGGATCACTCCAAACAGCTGTTTCCAAGGTAAATGTTCTCCTTTGGAAGGAAGCTCTAGGCACAGTGCCTGTGAGCCCAGGGGTGCCACTCTGCCCTGGCCTTTGTGCTGAGCAGTGTAGGCACAGCCAGGCACAGCCAGTCTCCTGCCTCTCTGTGCTCCGTCTCAATATGCCTCTGGTGCTGCCTGGCACATTGGGTGTGATATTGCTTCCAGGAAAGCTTTTTAAAAATATTTTCCATATGAGAAACAGAAGGGGTTTGAAGTTGCATCCTGTGTGCTCTGAGGCTGTGCTGTAGGCAGTGGATTGTAGTGGGTGATAGCTTCTCTTCAATGGCCTTATGGCTGAGGACAAAATTTGCTTGGGAATCTCCCTTTCCATTCTCATGAGGGTTTTGGGGTTGACCTGTATCATGTTTTTTTAGCCTTTAGTTTGAGTGCCAAACAGAAAATCAACTATTGGAAGATCTGCCTTGTTAAATAGACAAAGGCCCCGAGAGGCAGAAGTTCTTTGGAAAGAGGCCTTGGCTTTGCAGGGATCATGAGGATTTGGGCAGAATTCAGGCAGAGGATAAACCCCCCTCTCCAAGAGGATAACTTGAGGAAAGGGAGTTGCACAGGATTTTTCCAGTGCTGTAGGAACCTTCGCTGTAATTCAGCTCGTGTTGATTAACCCTGGATGCTGGATTCTTAAAAAGTGATTGGTGAGATCACCCTGGAAATACAAACAGATGTGCCATCTGTTATACAGTGTGTGGGGCTTAGAGGGAGGTTTTGCTGAAGCACAGTTGATCCCAACATCGAAATGTGACTTCACTCCTGTCACCTTCCCATTTTACCTCCCCAGAAGCTAAACAGCCCTGTGAACACATGAAGTAAACTGGTGGGATTGGCTGTCAGTGGACTGGAGCTGTAGTTCTGGCCAGTGACTGGGTTGAGAGACAAGCTACGGTGGCATCTCAGCCTTCAGGGGAAGACATGGTATAGGACTTGGTGTCAGACACTCTCCAAACACCTGAAATCCCAGAGCAGGAAGTCTGGGCTTCAGTCTGAACTTGTGCTGGTGCTGCCTCAGAGCATCTTTCCTCTCAGTGAAATGTAAACTAGGGCTGGTTTTTTTTTTCAATTCTTCTGCGGAGTTGTTCCTGTGCTGTATTCCTGCCCCAAAATGCACTCCCTTCATCCTGCAGTGACTCGCTGCAGGTCTCAAGGATTATCAGAAGCACTAAGCAGCTCTGAGACAGCAATTGCAATTATGCTTCTACAGCTGTGATTGTCCACAGCCGTGCTTTCTCTCTTCCTGCAGAGGATTTTAAGGAATGGTGCGAGGCTGAAAAAGGCAATACATCCATATGTGCTTCCTAAATCTAATCTGGCATCCTTCTGGCTGCCATAACCTCTGGAGAGCAAAGTGCACATTTGTGCTGTTCATAGCAGTGCTGCCTGATAACCAATATCTGCTCTAACAGGGGAAGCATCGCAGCACCTGGGGAGAACAGGAGCGGCTTCCCTTTGATCTGCAGGGCACCTCTCTCTGCACAGCCAGGTCAAAAACTGTCAGGACTCTTGCTTTCTGCTTCCTTTTTCTCAGAGTAAATCTCGACTCTCATAGACAAAAAGAGCCTCTGGCAGGCCTCCATGTAAAAAGATAACAATATAACTACTATTTATTATTCATATAGGAGCAGAGAAGGGCCATTGCTTTATGACCATGTAATAAAACAGCACTGCTCCCATTTGTGCTTTGAAACCCAGGACATGATCCAGTGGAGGTAGAAAATGGGACTCCAGGCACATAAAAGGGATTGCTACAGTGGATCCCTTTGCAAATACCAGACCTAAATACACAACACACCTACAAAGCACAGGTACAGCTCCACACTGGAAAAGGAGCCTAGCTCCAGCTGCCTCCCTCAAGCAGAGGTGCTGCAGGGGAGGCTGAGCACTGCTTCACCAGTACCTTTGGGGATCTGCTGAATGTGGAGTCTGCTGGCACTGCACTGGTTTTACCTGGGTAAAGCCAGCTGCCCCTTGAAATAAATGACTTAACTGCCCTCCTGTTGCCCCACCTCTATCCACTATTATCTGCCCTTGTCCCTGGAGTCTCCAGTGGGACCAAGGTGGGGCAGGTGATATGCCACGAGGAGGAAGGTGACCAGATGGATTCAGCACACAGTTGTTCTTTTCATTTCCAGAATGTCATCTCAACCCCCACCAACCCCCCCCAGCTCCAGCACTTCATGGCCATCCCCATGGCTTGTTCCCCAGGATGCTGGGAGGAGCTCAGTTTGGAATTGAGGAGGGTTGAGGGGAGCCTGGAGAAGATAACTCACCTTCTGGAGGCCAGGGCACATCCAGGGGCAGGTAGAAACTTCAAGAGCTGAGCCACCATCTCCTCCCAACACCTCCTGACCTGAGTAGACCCCACCAGCTCCATTCAATCCAACAGGGATTTGGGGACACAGAAATGTATGGTGAGCAAGAAGGGCTCAGGTTTACTCTCTGGTTCCCTATAGAGGCATTTTGGCACCTCACAGAGGAGTTAGGGGACAGGCAAGCACAGCACAGGGGGAAAGCAGGGTGCTGTTGAAGCCTGTGGAGTCAGCAACCCCACCATCTCTTTTCTCCCCCAGCAGTGGTAGCAACCCTCTGCCTCCCATCCCAAATGGAGCTGCCCCCCAGCAAGCCCAGCTGTCCTCAAGGATGACATGGCTCTTCCAGGCTCTCACTTGTTCACACAGGGCTGATCAAAAAAAGGTGTTGGCAGAAGATGTTACAGACCTTTCAAAATCTCTCTTTGTGCTCTGGCACTTCCTCCTCTCCGTCCTCAGACAGGAATTACACAGGTCTGGACCTCATTCCCCAGTCCTGGAGCCCAGCAGAAAGTCTTCCCAATTACTCCTTCTAAAAACACTTTCACCAAAGAGTTGATTAACACTACGAAGTGAAAGTTGATTAACACTACAAACTCTGAGCACCGTGTTCCATGCACAAGGATCACACACCCACTGCCCAGGTAGAGGATGGGGTCCAGACTCCTCCTGGAAGCCCCAGTGGGTGAGGGGAGAAGGGATGTTATCAGGAAGAGCAATGGTTATCCTCAGCAAAAAAGTCACATAATATAAATTTTCGTCCCTCTAAATTCCTCATATGCAAGCCATGGAAAGAAAAAGACATTGTTAGTCTCTCTTTCCATGGAACTTTCACCAGAAAAATGGAAAGCATGTTTAAAAAATAGGAAGAAGGATATGGGGAACCTTACTAAAGGTGTCTGAAATTTCTGAGCACACCTGCCTGGCTGTGTTAGCACTGCTGGACTCTGTGCTCTGGAGCTCAGCAATGCTCAGGGGACAAGGCAGTGCACCCACAGGGCGTTTTTCTCCAGTCAGCATTCACACAGCTGGAGCAAGGACACAGGAGGAAGTGCTGGTGGTGCTGAATGCTTTGTTTGAGCAACTGAAAGGAGAGATGTTTCCTCCCACAGCTTATTGGAAAAGCAGAGTAGTGTGGCTGCCAACACAGCCACAAGGTCCCCACTTGGTGATGAAGATCTGCACCCAAGGGTGTGCTGGGGCACACTCTGACATGGCAGCCCAGCCTCCTCTGGGACAGAAACCACTCTGTGCTGGACCTACAACCACCCACAACAATCCTGACACTGCCCCTTGGGCCTGCCTGCCCAAATAACTCAGTAATAACTCCCCTCTCCACACATCCAAGCATAACCACACATTTTCCCCAAGTGTTTAGCAAATGTAACCTCTGTGTTTTATACTTTTCACTCATTGATCAACCTGATGTGTTTCTCTTTTGGACAAATAGTCATTACATCTGAAAGTTTATGGCTTGGCTTTGAAGTTAATGTTCTCTGAGATGAAGGAGAAAGTTCACACTTCTTCTATTGCTTCCAGCCCTTCTGGCTGCAGACCAGATAAGAGAGTGATGCCTTCAATTTACAAGTGATGACTATTTTTGCAGGCAGAAAAGCTGAAAGACTTCTTAATGCAATAATGGCTTGATTATTGCTATAGTGCTCAGCAAAATGCTGGAAAAGGAGGGAAGTGAGTCCAGGAAATGTATGGATGCCTCAGACTGGTTATTTCTCTATTACTGTCTCATTTTCATCTGAGACTGCATTTCCCTTCCTCCACTTTTTTGCTGTCACAGCCACTCTGACTCAAGTTTGTCCACAAGCTGTCATTTTCTGCCAGCAACCTTCCTGTGTGGAAGAAGAGCCTTCACAGCCAAAAAGTTTTCTCCTGCTTAATGTTAAGAGGTCTCTGTCTCTAATTCTCCTTGAATAAGTAAAGAAGATGCAGTTTTACAGCACACTCCATTAACAGCCCAGACTGAGTGTTTAAGTTGGAGGGTGTTAAGGCATCCAGTTCCTTCACACTCATTTGGAAATTGCAGCCTTGGTGTGACCTTTTCAAGCCTCCTACTTCTCTCAGCTCCTCCAGCCTTCGCTGGGAGAAAGATTTTAGGTGCTTTTAAAAGCAACCTGCATAGAATGCTTGGAGCCTGACTGTCACTGCCTGCAAGCTGCAGGGATAGTAAGCAAGGTTGAAAGGACTTTGGAGAGGGATTGGGTTTTCCAGAGCTCCATCAAGCCAGCTTTGGGAAGTCTCTAGAGATGGCAGAGCCACCAACTGAGTAGAGGTGCCTGTACTTGCCCACATCCTGCTCCCCTGCCCACCATATCCCTCTAGGCCTCTTCACTCAGAAGTGGTTTTTCCCTTTGACCCCACCTATCATTGGACTGGACAAAAAAAAGAGATGCCAGGAACACCTATGTGTACCCCTCAGCTGGGGCTATCTGAGCCCATGCTAGTGAGATGTGAAATGTAGCTCTGACAAGAACTCCTGCAGAGCATGCACAGTATTGCCAGCATTTTGATACTGCTAATGAGTAGATGTTTGTATAAATAAAATACCTTCCGATATGTGAAATTCAAGATTTTCAGTAATTTAGGATTGAATTATACTCTGTTGTAATACATAAGGGGAAGGATGAGGCCACTGCAGTTCACATCTGGGCAGCTAAACCCACTTCTGTTCAATTGTCTGCCTTTGATCTGTTTCTCTTAAATATTCAGCTGAAATTCAGTTGAAAGGCATCAGCCATGTTCAGATCAGTATGGTACCACTGGATGAATGCTTGTGCTCTTTGTAAAGTGAAATTTGGCACCTGACTGGAGGGACCACAGGCCCCCCAGCAAATCCCAGATCCCTCCCTATTGTAGGGTCAGGTGCTGCTGAGAACTGGCAGCTGAGCAGCACAAGGCTCTCAAGCCTCCCTGGCACAACCACAAGGACCAGTCAGAAAATCCCTCCCAGGAGGTGATGAAAAACTCCAGGGTGCCACCAGCATCCCCCACACCAGCCAACAGAGTCCCTTCCCCACTACAGACCTGCAGCATCCTTTGCCAAGTGCAGTAGTTCCCTTTCATTGACACCTGTGCTGCTTATTTGCCTCTGTCAGAACGACCAAGTGACAGGATGGGCTCTGCAGGATTTCTGTTGATCCTCCTCCATGTCTTGGCATTGGGATCTGGCTTGCTGACCACTCAAGAAACTTCCCTTTCCTTTATTTCACTCCATTTCATCCTTTGATGTCATGCTAAATAAAATCTACTTATTGTTAACCACACCTCATAACAGCAGTGGTTACGTTTGCTGCTGGTTTAGTTTCCAAGTAATTTAAATAAACAACTGAGCCACGAGGAGAAACTACTAAACATCCTTTTCCCCTGGACATCATGACATGCCAGGCCATTAATATTTATTTAGCACAGCAAGCTTTGAGGCTTGAAATCCATATCTTGGTTTGTCAAATGGAATAATTATTAACATTTTCAACTACCCAGCTAATGAGTTCCTGTGTTGCAGTGAATGTGATGGTGTGTGGTGTTTCTTGCACTAATTTCTTGGGAAATCTGGGCCTGTAATTTGGTGCAGTCCTCACAGCAGGAATGTGTTTCATCTTCTAAGGTGACGTCAGCCACTCTTGTCCTGGCATTAAAAGTCAGCTAATGTCCCTTCCAGCTTTCCCAGGCAGTCAGCAGCCAGAAAATCAGTGTTGTGCTTGAGAATACCAGCATCAGGAAGTGTGAAGGTGTTTGTCCTGCCTTTGGGACAACCCTCTGGGAACCAGCCCCAGTGCAACACCCCTCTATTTCAGTGAATGTCCAGTCTTTCCTTCAGGAGCACCTACAAGTGCTTGGCAGTGCCTCATGACAGGGTCAAGATGGATGGATCTCCCCCCAGGAGAACTCAAGGGCTGGAAGTGACTTTAGGGGCTTTGATGCTTTTCTCTGCTTCCCCTGGGGAAGGCAGGGCCAGTGGGAGGGGAGCTGTGTACCAGCAGCACTGGAGCTACCAGGGCTACCAGGGGCACCAGGACATCCCGTGCTGTGGCTCTGCTTTGGTTTTATGGTGCTGCCTGCTCACTTCCATTTTCAGAGGGTAGCACAGCTGAAAGTGAAGCTGTGCACCCCTCCGGGGAAACATTCTGGGAGACACCAGCTGGTTCCCCAACTCCACCACAGAACAATATTGTTTCACCACAAAAAAATCTCACTGGCCAACACACAGCAGGTCTGGAGCAGCCCCTGAGAAGTGCCAGGCTCTGCATCCCATTAGGGCTGCCCGGAGGAAGCTGGACAGGATTTTTATTAAATCAAGCTCAGTCAATGCTTAAAGAAGGGCCTTTTTGAATTACGAGCTGAACCTCATGTTTGGTGCCCTGCCAAGCTCAGGATAGTGCGAGGAAGAAAAGGAGATGTATTTTTGGACTGCATGTCTGCTAACAGGCTGTTAGATAAAATTAAAGAGGCTGTTTATAAAGAATCCACTGGTGCTGAAGCAGATGTGGAGGCCCGAGTTTATGACAAGATATATTTCTAGTGTTGGCACGAACAATCAATTTCATTCAGTACTTTCCTCATGCTGTAATGATTTGTTGGTTTGGGATTGATTTCTTTTTTATTTATTTAATTATTTTAACTGAAAATGGCACAATGCCCTCATTACTTGTGATAAACTTGTTTGTTTACTTATGTCGTGGTAACCGGAGAGCTGGGCTCAGGCTCTGCTTCCTTGGATGCTGCTTGTTTCCTACCAGAGCACTTGGAGCTGTCTGACACTGGCACTGTGTTTTAAAAATACACTGCTTTCCTCAGCCTTGCAGGCAGAAAGGGCATTGCTGTGCTTTTACAAGAAAAATCAAGAGCACAAGTGAAGGCACATTGTCATTAATTATGTATGGTTTGGGTTTTTCCTGCCTTGCTACTCCTCCTTGGACCCTACACCAAGTCCTGGCTTCCTTATGGCACAGATAAAAACTTGAAAGAGAGAAGGCCAACACGACTGCTGTGATCTATATCTGCAGCAGGGCATTGCATATGGAAGGCATAATATTTGACAGTAAATTTTTGTTTGACATTATAGTAGAACTTAAGGGAAAAGGTGTCATCCTTGGCCTAGGGTTTCATAAGTGCCACAGGCAGATGGGCTCTTTCAAACCTTCTCCTCCTCTTCCAAAAGGAGAAACTCACAATATGGACTCAGGCAAACCTTAAAGTCATAAAATTCCAGGTTCCAATAAATCTTTGTTTTACAGAAACACATCCAGTATATATCAAAACAGAAACTGTAAAAGAAATTAAACATGTGTGGGTCACATACTCTGCTGGATGCTCCTTAATAGTTCTGCAGAATGAGTGGAATAACGAGGTGCAGTTTTGCTCCATGAAGTTTTGGCACCTCCCTGCAGCGCTGTTGGGCTGCCCAGGGCGCCCACCCGGAACATGAACAAACACAAGGGGAAGGGACGGCAGCTCCACTCCCACTCCCTTCTTTCCCAGTGCAGACAAGCTTTGCTGTAGCTGTATCCCCACAGCGTATCCCCTGGGCGTCCCAACACCTTCCCTTTGGGAGCCCAGCAAAGTGGGGGCTTGATCCTCCAGCCCCAGTGAGTGGCAAGGCCGTGACAAACAAAAGTGCTGTAAGTCCAAGGGAGGGAAAAGCAAAATGATATCTGGGAGGAGGATTTGCCTGCCTGTTCCCATAAAGTGGAAGAGCAGAGCAAAACCGAAAGGAACTGGGATCACGCTGCAGAGACACAGACTTTAACAAGCTCCTTTTCAGGGCTTTAAAAGATTATGCATGTGACGTAATCTTGACATTTCCTGGCTGACTGGTGATTTCCTCGGATCAAATACCCGGAATGCTGGGGACTTGTCACCACCTCGTGCAGCTCCTACTACTTGCAGCACCCCGGGGGACACAGAAGGAGTGAGGCACAGGGTTCTGGGTCAGGGGGCAGGACCTGCACCCCTCTCCCTGTGCTCCTCCTCGCTCTGGCTGGATGAGACATGGAGCACACACCTTCCCTTCTAGAAATTCCCCCTAATTTTGAGGGTTGAGGTTTAAGGCTCCTGGCCATGGGTCCTACACCCAGAAGCCTTGGCAGAAAGACTAAAGCCTGTAAGAGTCCTGGCAGGGACAGATCCTCAGACCTCATAACAATATATAATCTATTTCTTTCAATCTGTTGTAGAATGACAATTTTACAAAATTCCAGGTGACTTGCCAGAGTAGTCAAAGCCAAGAACAAAAGTGAGCAAGCCCTATAAATTTTGGGAATCTTATCATGAAGATTCATCACGTTTCTGCTAGTAGTGTGCTGAAACTTGAAAGTTATGGGGAAAGAGAAAAAAAAAATGCAGCAAAACATTTATTAGCATTTTATCAAGCGTTGGGACAGGCTTCCCAGGGAAGTGGTAGAGCTGCCAAACCTGGAGGATGCAACCAGAGCAGGGACCAAGTAGGGCACAGTGGCAAAACCCCATCCTGACTTGAGATCCTCCAACCTCTGCTATAGTGGGTAGAAGAAAAAAACCCACAAACTCTTCCCAGAATTTTTTATCTAGATTTCCAAAGATTGTCTAAATTTGGGTTGCTCAGGAGCTCTCTATTATTAATTACCCTAAAATGGGTACAACCAAAGGCAAGCAAATAAGCACCTGTCTGGGAAGCACTCATACCCTGACCAAAGACTCCAGGCAGTTCTTCCCCACCTCCTCTTCCCCACCAGGGAACCATTGGCAAATCAAGTCGGCTGGAGGCTGTAGGTGCCAGGGGATCAGGGTGGTGGGAGCTGCAGGGGTCACCCTTCTGCTCCTGACCAGGCAGGTTCAGGCTGGCAGTGCCTTTGCTGTGTGTAAACAGGGAGGCTGCAGCTCAGAGGTTAATGCAATTCCCCTCTTAAAAAGTATTTAGAGAGGGCATTTAAAAGAGTATCACGAACTAATTTAATGCAGCTCCAGTATGGCTTTAGTAGTATTTAAAAAAAATTAATCCTAATATTAAAAATAATATCTATTTTGTTATGATTTCCACGTAAAAGTGTAAATAATTGATAGAGGATGTTGCAACCCTTCCAGCACAGCCCTGCACAGCATAAAGAGAAAGTGAAACAAAGTGCAAGCTGGAAAGCCCCCGGGAGGGCAGGGAGACAAGGCCAGGAGCAGCCTTTGGCAGGGCTCCTGCCTGCTCAGTGCCTACCCCAGGCTCCCAGGCCCAGGGAAAGTCTGGGCAGAAGGTTACAGCAAGGATTAGTTAAGTAGCACCACCTCTTTGGTCACCTAGACTTGTATTCACATAATCCTCCAAGTCTTGTGTTAACACACATAGGTTGAGTTTGGATTTTAGCTTAAATATATCCCATGCTCCAGCTTTTTATACTCACTTGGAGACGCATGGTGTTATTTTCAGACTTGAGTCACTTCAATTTTATTATTGCAGGTGGCCCAAATAAACTTTCCTGAGGTTTTTCATGTATGTTTTCTAAAGAGAACTGTAAAATGAACAGTTAGGAGGTTTGTTGGAGCTTTTGAATAAGGATGGGGAACAGCTTCCCTTTCACTTTTACAATTATGCACTCTACTTTGCCTCAACCCTGACATTAAATTAATCTTCCCAATGCCAGAAAATCAACAGTACTTACCTGACAGACGCAGATATTCAGATACATAAAGCAACTATTTATTACAGGCATTTCAGGCAGTTTGAATTGTGCTATGCATCCCTGTTTCCACCTTTCTTTCCTATGTTTTGCTTCACTAAAACCTTCACAAAGCTGCATGCACGTAATCTGCCTCACACAAACAACCTCCCAAGGTTAATTTATTACCAATTAACTTGAGGAGCTCAACACCTCTGCAAAGGCTGGTGTGAATGCTTAAAATCTATAGCTGGAAATCAAATACATGTAAATCTCTGATTAAAAAAATAAATAAGGAACATGATTAGTAATCCTTTGGTGTTTGGATACCAACCCAAAAGCAAGTGAAATAGAGAGCAAGGCTAATGACCACACCCCCCTTTTAGGAGCAGAGCTACACATTGTGCAGCACAGTAGGTTCTCTCTGAAGCGTTTTTAAGTCTTCTGTGGGACAAAGGAGTTGTCCTGAATTTTTATTGTTTTAAAATTAATGCAGAAAATAGGAAAATGGGGAGTTTCCTCTGCAAAAGTCATGGACCAGTGATTAAGCACAGGGGATTATCAACTTGAACTCAAGTTTTCAGAGCATCGAACGGAGAAAAGTCCATGGAAAATACTCAGTCTGCAAGTTCACCTTTGAAAAACCACCTGTGGAGCCTCCTCTGGCTTTTGGCCTTTTTCACGAAGTCCAGGAGGTCTCAGTGATGAGAGATTTCTGCACACTGCGGGCACGAGCCACTGCTCGGAGCAGCGCTCTGGGACGCGCAGTCTCCTTGTTTATATTTCAGTGCTACGCGTGATTAATCCTCCATTTCATTCATTGTCTTTTTACTTCTCTGCTACTGGGAACAGTAAATAAGAGGGAAGTTGTAACAAGAGCCTCCCTTTTATTCAGAGACCTTCTGTTTCCTGCAGGCTGGCGGCTTCGAAAAAAATCACAGCTCCATTGTGCTCCAAAGTCATACTGAATGATTCAGATGAAAAGAAAAACCCACGTCAGAAGGAACAGGGGACTCAAAGACGAGTGTCAAGGCCAGCAGAGCAGGGACGTCGATCCCAGGCAGCAGCACATCCTGGGAATGTTGCACCCTGTGACAGCAGCAACACTGTGGTTTATCCCTCTGTGCTGTGGGTCTGTGGAAGACAAGTGCTGGTATTAGGGGTGTCAATTGCCTGGGGTGGTGGGGCAGCAGGACAAGCCTCCTGTCCAGCTGGGGGGCACAGATGCAGCCCCCAGCAGCTGGGGGAGATGAACTGCCCCGTTCCTGCTGGAGCAGAGGTCAGGCAGGGCAGGAGGAAGGGGCAGGGAGGCAGAGCCCGGCTGCTCCTGTGCGGAAACAGAGCGTGCAGTGATAGAGACAGTGTTGCCATCTCCAAAACATCTGGTGCGAATGCTCCCCAAAATAGATCACTTCCTTCTTCCACCTCAAAGGAAACAGTGTTGGAAGGAGTCTCAGATACAGCAGGGCTGGTGCAAGGAGGGGTTCACTGGCAGCCTCCCACCGGGAGCCACTTACACATCCCAGGGTGTGACTCCGGGACCAGGCATCAGTCTCAGGTTCCAAGGGATTAGTCCTGCGAAACGCCCCGACAGCCCACGTGGGTGCCGAGCCTCTCAGCGCCCTGGAGCAGAAACCCACCAGCAATTCCCATCGGTGGCTGGTGTTGTAAAACCAACCCCTCTGTTCCCAAAAGCTGCTTCGGTGCCCAGGGGCTCACGCTGTGATCAGCCCTCACCTGCATTTTCCAGTNACTTGCAGCCCACCGCCCCGTGCTCCCTCTGCATCTGCATTTCAAAGCCAGGTGAGGCACCCAGCCCCGGCACGACCTGATGATCCTCCCCGCAGTTTTCACATTCAGTGTCTCCCCAACAACAGGAATGACCTGGCAGTAAGGAGGGAGCTGCTGGGACTGACCCCTCCAGTTGCCATTGATGCCCCCCACACCATCTGCAGTGTTGCTGGCCAGTGTTTAGGGGATGCACATTTTTCCCCTGGGCTGGGATGAGGAAGAGCGTGGTCAACCCCAGCATTTTTGGCGAGGATGACTTTTTCCCACAAAGGTATTATTTTCATTGTTTTCTTACATTTCAGTTTGGGAAGGAGCAGGAGGGGTCAGGGATGTCTTCCCAGACATTTCTTCAAAACTGTTTTTATCCCTGATAACAAATGCCCCTGCCAAATACAGCGGCACACGTCCTCGGTTTCCCCTCTGTAAGCCTGATTTTTTGAATGGCTTCTTGGAAAAGGCATTTACATGGTGACCTCTTGCTGCTGTAAAATGTGCAGGGAGATGGGTCCTTTCCAGGCATTCAAGCTGTAGTGGTCTTTCCTGTTTTTACTGAGGAACTTTTGGGAGGTCAGAAATACATGAATTGAGCTTTTCCTGCCTTAATCGGTGAAAGGCTGCTGGAAGCACGTGGATAAACTTCCTCTGTGCCAAATGACCATCATTTAAGTCAAACACTTTTTAACAATACGAGTAAAATTTTAAAAGGTGTAGTTGAAAAAAACCCCACATTTGCCTGTCTGTCCTCCTTGCTCTGTCCTGCTCTGCCTCTTGCTGCTTAGCTTGATCTTGAGCATTCCTGCTGCAGGGAAACTTTGAGTTTCTGATGTGGCAAACAGGTAGACTAAGCTAATTTATCGCTCAAGTCTTTTATTCCATCACAGAGTGGCAAAAGAGAAGGCTCGTCTCTCTTGTGGGTCACCTCTAATGGCAATTGCTTCAGCAAGATGGATTTCAAAATTAGATGCTCTCGAAGCAGAAGCCACACTGTATTTTTCAACAGCACAAAGCAGCCATAAGAGGAATCTGACCTTCATTCTTCATAATAAATTCACTGGGGAAAAGAAAAATCCATCTTTGTTTTTCAGCTTGAAGTACTGTCAAAAGAAAAGCCAGGGCACACACAACATATACAAAATAAAAATACAAGACAACTTCAGCAGCAAAATGATAAAAAAATCAGAGATTTACTTTTCCTGCGTTTTCTTACTCAAACATTGGAATAGAGTCTGACAGCTTGTCTGCAAGTACATTGTTTTGGAATAAAGGCTGGTGTTAATTTAAAGTGGATCTATACTAGGCTAAATTAAGACCACCTCAAAGCAGTTTTCAGATGTAGAGTGCAATCCAGTAGCTAAGTCTGGGGAAAAGTTTATCGATACACACCCACATTTCAGCACTCCACTGGACTTAGCAGGTTTGTAAAATATCCCTGAATGTATTTCAGGTGCTGAAATAATGTCTGCTGCAGCCTGCCAAAGGAAAACGTCACACAGTTATTTTCTGCTGAAGTGCCCCAAAAAGATGTGATCTGCAGTCAAGTACAGACTCGTAAGCTAAAGAATATAACGGAGGAATGCTTGAAAATATTTGGCATTTTACTGTTATTAATAAAATGATTGGTACATTTGAGTCCTAAAAGCCTGCAGCTGGTTAGCTGCCACTGGCACAGCCTGGAAATGGTGAAAATTAATAGTCTCTTGTATTAAACACGATCTTTGTATTTTGCCATGTCTCCATTACAGACTCTGTATTGAGTAACTCATAACCCAACAAAGCACATTGCCTTTATTCCTTTAATCTCCTGTCAGGCATAGCTGGGAAGGCAGAATGGGAATGCTTATTCTAACTAGCAGGTCTAACCCTTAGGCTAGCAAGGATTAGGAGAGGGTTTTTTCCAAGCTCGGCTCTTCCCCTACCCAGAGAACCTAATGCTGTGGCTGCAGTCTGCCTGGCTCCTCTTCTGGAGGAGTCGCTCCAATCCATCTTCCCGCTTTCTAGAAAGCCTAGACCAGCTGTTACTCAGCCTTTTCTCCTTCAGGATGGGCTGGTTACACTGACAAAAGCAGCTGTAAAGAAGCTCAGTGTCAGCAGTGCCCTAATTAAGCTACAGAAATCACCCACTTCACACTCCTTAGTTCAGGTTTCCAGGGACCCATTTGATTGGACAGAAACATTTTGTTAAATAAGCTCAGCTTTTTGCTAGAGCTGGTGTGATGACTGAAAGCTTGGCAGAAGGGATGAACACTGCCCATACATTTAGTTAAATCAGCTTAAAATTACAGAGCATATCTACGTAGCTGCAACTGCAGCTCCTTTCAACACCAACTCAAGATAAACAACCGTAAAAATCAGTCTGGCTTCATTTGGCATTCAAGGTGTCTTAACTCCCACGTATTAACATTCAAGTTCTCTCCAGACCAATCAATTTTTTGTTGTTTAGAACAGGGAAAGTCTTTTCTTTACAACAAGCATTTATGTGAAGGTTAAAGCCCTAGGAGACGCTTTTTGATAGTGATGTCAATGCTGTCAGTTCCTCTGTAGGGAACCACTAAACAGTCGCAATTTCACCGCTCATTATCCCTCTTCTACAGCAAGCATCCACTTTTTAAGATCGAGGGAAGGCAGATTCAAGCTGAAGTGTCAGCAGTAACTGACCTTGGATCAAGTAATCTTGGAGTGGCCAAGTCTGACCTATCAGTGAGAGACTCAAGACAGTTTTGACCACGAGGATTATTTAACCACTGGAGCTTGCAGGGGAGCAAAGCCAGAAGAGGGAGGTCCTTTCCAGCAACAACCCTCAGCAGCTCTTCCTTAAAAAGAGGAATTAATCTACCTATGGCACTCCACCAAAGAACGCTTCCATTGTTTCAGAACAGTTTTATAGCAGACACAAGCAAAGGCTTCAGTCCTGATATCCATGTGCCAGCTCAGGTGAATTACAGGCAGGTACTGAGTGCTCCTGAGAAAACCACGGCCACTCTGGAGAGCTGGGGAAGCTTTGGAGCATCTCTCACCCAACTCCAGCCTCTGCAGTGAGATACAGGGGCTTCTTTTCCTCAGTAAGCAGCATTGATGATTACATTACCTACCCTCTTCAGCCTCGAGCACGCTCTGCTCCGTTTGTTACCAATGTGCTAAAGTCAAAGGCAAGGCAAAGGCTGTGCCTGGCTGCCGGGGAAGCGCTCGCTACTCATCTTTTAAGTTCAGCTGAATCCTCTAGGTTACTTCTGTCAACATCAAGCACCGAGAACAAAGGCACAAGATTATGGGGATCTCATTAAGTATGCTTGTTCCAAGAACAAAAAATGTGTCTACTTTCCTCTGATGACCTGGGGAAACAAAAAAACCCTTCAGCACAGAAAATTTATTTGTCATCAGTTACGAGCATTTGAATGTGCAATATCCAGTTTAAGGAGACAAAAAACTCTGTCTGTCCTACCCTTTCTATATCGAGACCTTGCAAACAGCATCATTCTTCTGCTTGAAACAGAAAGCAGGGATGTACATATCTGAGAACACCAACACACAAAACCCCCCAAATCTTTAGAGTATTAAGTGAGCCATTTAACTAAGTATTTAAAACCTCTGCAATTATTAGTTTATTAGTATCATCCAGGATTTCAGATGTTCAATATTTCTCCTGAAGTTATACATAAATGCAAATTGAAATAAGAATCTGAAAGTCAAAATTGTATAACAAAACAATACTCCATCACAAAAGCGTGTAAAATTACAAGAATGCTTTTTTTTTGTTTGTTTTTAAACACTGGCACTTAAGAGAACCATAGTTTTATAATCACAAAATTGCCGAATTGTCCCCCAAACTGGTAAGCAGGTATATGTGAAAATAGTTACAGCTGCCAGCACTTGAAGTTTTACTAAATATGCAAAAAACCCCTTAGCTTTGGTTTTGGAAGAGAACTGTATTTGACCAAATTAGACATTGTTGGTAATACCATAAACATTTAACTTTTTAATGCAAAATTTAATAAAATGTACTTTTCCATACAACTATATTTAACTTAAAAATGGGCAAACATCAAGAGTGCGGTATAAAACCTAACAGGAAAAATACATCTTATCTCATTTTCAATTTGAGACAATATACAACTTTGTTTAAAGGGCTAAAACTAGAATTTCAAGAATACAAATATGAATTTACATAGATTTAACAAATAATAATGGTACCATTTATAGAAATCTTAGAAAGAAAAATCATTTCTTGTGGGCCCTTTGCTACCAGGAGTCTCATGGTATAAAGCCCGTGGCCACCACCAGACCTGTCACCAAAAAATAATATGGTCATTTCATGCTTTTAACTTTACACATTTTAGGTACGCTCATCACTCCCAGGTGTTCAGAGATTTACAAATATAACTTCCATTACATGGTAACAGAGTCACACGTGTAAATTTCTCTACACCGGATGGACATACACTCTTCCTATGGGTCCTTCTAGGACAAAATTTAACATTCCCTCCCTCCCCTCCCCCCAAAGTATTTAGTTTCTGTAAAATTGAACTCTATACTTCTCAACTCTCCAAGACTGGTAAACTCATGCAACGCAATAGAATATTACATTTCACAAAAATCTGAACAAGTATCCGTTTGCTGAGATTGAATTTTTGTTGTTTCCAGTTATGGAAGAATATTTTCATCATATGCCTATATATTTCTTTTCTTACCCTATCATGATAATGCAGGGTATGCAGATCAAAGCTTTGTTTATCAGCTGGTTATATGAAAGATGAAAACTGTAATATTCCCGTGATCCCATACGGGCATTCAATAAAGCAAAAGATGAGTTCCCCTCAAAAGAAAAAAAAAAAAAAAAAAAAAAAACAAAAAAAAAAAAGAGAAAAGAAAAAGTATGATTCTCAAGGGCACCTATTAAAAGGACAACAATACTAATAAAAAAAATTGTATTTACTTAGAAGCATTCAGAATGTCAACAAAACAGCTGCAACTTTTTTTCTTCCTTTTTGCAATTACAGAGTGGTATTCAGTTAACAGAACAACAATTGTTTTTTATGATGCATCAGAGACAACTGAAGATGAGAAATGAACTACATCCCCAAATATAACTAAATTTGTGCTGTGCACCAACAAGAACCTGCTTTATAACTCCCATGCCAATTTACAACCCCCACACTGTACCAGGCAAGGTTAGTGGCCATTGAAATACCACTAAGGACAGGGCTATCTAAAGACACATTCGGTAGTGTGTTAACTATACAAAAAAAGAGACACTGTACAGTTTAAAAACAAATCTTACACAGCCTTACATTTCAATTTTTTTTTCTTTAAAAGGAGTGAGTTGTGTACAGGGGGGTTAAATGCTTTATAGACAAGAAAGAAATTGCTCTAAAAGAGACTTATTCATCATCATCATCATCTTCATCCTCCTCTTCTTCCTCCTCCTCATCATCTTCATCCTCTTCATCTTCGTCCTCATCCTCCTCCTCCTCCTTCTTCTTCTTGCTCTTCTCAGCCTTGGCAACTACTTTCTTGCCTCCATCAACCTTCCCTTTGGCCCGGTATGCAGCAATATCCTTGGAGAAGAAAAGCAGGAACAATCTCTCAAAGATGTAACCAGCCAAGAGGTCTGAGCAACCTCCACAGAGCACTTGTGAAAGCAGTCACCCAGGTACCTGCCCTTTCTGCACATCCACTGGGGTAGGACCAGGAGCTGTGGCTTCAGCTCCGAGGTGAACTGAAGCCAAAGAAATGGGACCCCTCTACACAGAAATTACACTGGCATGCTACTGCACACTGCTTATGGCTGCTAAGCAATCTCCACTGTTGGGCTTCTGGGAACAGGCTGGAAAAGATGCTGCCTCTGATGGTAAAGGCACAACTGAGCCCACTATCCCATAAGGAAATGAAGTAGGGAGACCTCTTAAGGTCCCTTTGTAGCCCTACCTTCTACAATGCCTGAAGAAATGCACAGGAAAACCCTTGTTTGAGGCACAAAACTTGAATTAGCCACCCAGAACACATCAGAATGACCCAGCCTAACAGCTGCAATGTTATGCCTCAGCAAAAAGCAGTTAGACTGAAATCTGCCTAACAGAAGTTTACAAAATAAAAGGTATAAGAACTTGATTAAAGGGTAGACAGTGCCACCTTCTGCATGCAATAAATTCATTCTAGTCGTCTGAAACGCACAAAATTCAGTTCCTGTTACAGGGAAGTCAAAACTGTACCTTGAAGGCAAGGTCATAAAAGCAGTTAAGACTTCCCAACTTTGTGCCAAAACAGTAAAACAATTAGGTTGAAGAATTGATCTACAAAGCTTAAACACACCAGCTACAGAGAAACATCAACACATTTACACAGACGGTCCAAATCTTCAAATCTTCCCCACCTAATAAACACAACACCACTGATCTTACTGTTCTCTTGGACTCCCTTAAAGCTTAGCAGGAAATTTTGAGAAGGTACGATACCCAGTAAGTCAAAGGCCAAACAGTGAAATAGTGAAGATTACTACACCTTAAAACCCCACATGTAAGTGTAAGAAATAAAGACATTACTACTGAAAATTAAAATATCTGTGAATAAAGATTAATAATTCTATCATTTAAAAATGTCTGAGTTGCCTTGGCTGTGTGTACAAGCAATTATTATGAAGCAGTACAGAAAGCACCATGTGGGGAAGCTCCTAGACCTGCAACTCCTCTCTGGCACATCAATAGGGCTTCAAGGTTTCACCTTGCACACTACAGTGCAAGAATTTTGAACCTTGATTTGCCTGCCAGCAGGAGAAATACCCAGAGAAAGGTGACAGCACACAATGGACACAGGTGCGGTGTGCCAGCTATAGGTGGTCGCTGACCCCTTGTGAAGCATTGTCAGGGGATGCCAACATGCATCTCTCCTCTTCCCTTGGCTTCCACATATTGGGATGTCAATCTGCCTCTAGAAATAAAACCACATGTAGCACAATCCTGTGTACACAACATAACTCTATAACTCCAATTATGATGGCAGGGTTTAGCCTTAATAATTAAAAAAATTGTATGACAAGCTGCTTCATATGCATAATTAACCAAATTCATTACTAGAAAGGACATGGACACAAAGTAGGTCCAGGAAAAACACATGCCTAAAACTAATATATCCATTGTGTTTTGTCATTTCCCCGGGAATAAGTTTTAAAAAACATCTCTGAGTATCAACTATCCTAACATTCAAGATGTTCACCAGTATGAGCAAAGTTAGGGACAACCAATTATTCCTTACCAGCATTACTTACTGCTACCAACTCAACTCAAATTCTGCTGTGACCTAGGGATTTAGTACCAATACAGAACGCATGGTATTTATTAAAGCACCAGTGACAGCTCAAAATTACAGACAAATGCAAATAGTTCAAGGTAAAGGACTCCAAGAACCATTTGCCCCTGTATACAACCTTTTTCAACAAATCTAATGAATTCTGTCATTAGCATTTGCAACATCAGGTATCAGGGTACACAATAAGGAAAAAACTGTCTGAACTGAGGCTTGACCTCCCCAAAGCATCTCCCTAAATGTCAGTGTTACCTTTTCATACTTCTCCTTCAGCTTAGCAGCCTTCTTTTCATAAGGCTGTTTATCGTCTGCAGCGGTGTTGTTCCACATCTCTCCCAGTTTCTTTGCGACATCTCCAATGGACAGACCAGGATGTTCTCCCTTGATTTTTGGACGAAACTCGGAGCAAAACAAGAAAAAAGCCGAACTACAGAGGAAAAATAAGAGATTACTGAAATTTTAGACTTTGCTACAGCAGGAACTTTTGGGACCTTTGCTACTGTTCTTTAAGAGCATTTTGGAAAAAGCACCTAAAAGTGAGACAGATGTTGATTACAATGGAAGGTATCAGAACTTAATAAGCCACTTTGCAAACTCAATGTACCCTTTTCTCTTAAGTAATGCTGCACATCTGGTCCCACTTTTGGCAGGATCCTCAGACAAGACAGATTTTATGTACCAGACACTGAGAAAAGCTTTAGAAATAGTTAAGTGAATGATACTAGAGCAGCAACTGTTATGTCAGAACTGCTGGAGGTGGGAGGCTGCAATATTTGTTAGGAAAGTAGGATTTCCAGACCACAGCACCAGCCCAAGAAAGAACATTAGCTTGTAAAGGAACCCTAATGTCCCTTCCAGCATCAGCTCAGTTAAAAACACACATATACACACACAATAAAGTACTGGTGTCTAGTAGTAGATTAATTTGAAGCAGTTGTCATGTTGTGGCTAAAGTTTTAATTTTCCAAGCTGGTTTTGAGGAAGATCACCCCTCAAACCTGTTCTGTGCAAAAGCCTCCAATTTTAAACTGACTGCCAATCAAAAATCCTGCTCAAGCCAAGAGGTGATGAGAGCAGGGCCTGCAGTACTTTACTGCCATATTTACACTGGAATTAACCTCTTAATAGAAATTAGAAAAATCAGTCAGAATCACACATAATCTATTTTTGCATCTACTTTTAAAGGCTGCCATTACTCCAACTTTGATAGTGGGACAGTCAACATGAAATGAAAAGCTTAGCATTCGTAACTAAAATTTCAACCTGTCTTTACATCACTGGTGAGGAAGATCATAGTCTTGAATTTGTGAAGCTTCTGGATAAAATTACCATTTTATAGATACACACCAGTGTGATGGCCACAAAAAAGACAACCTACAGCTACGAATCTACTTACGGAGGCCTCTTAGGTGCATTTGGATCCTTGAACTTCTTTTTTGTTTCCCCCTTAGGTGGTACATAGTTTTTCATTTCTTTTTCGTAACGAAGCTTGTCAGCCTTTGCCATATCTTCAAACTTCCCTTTCTCCTTAGAAGACATAGTCTGGAAGGCAATTAGAATCACAGAATACCTCAGAAGGGACAAATAAGGGTCAAAAAAGTATTTTAAGATTAATAAACATACCAAATACCATTCCAAACCACTCCAAAATTTCAGCTGTGGGAGCTAAAGGTAAGACATGGACAATGGAGAGTTACCACTGATCTTACAACTGCACCCCATACTTACCCAAAACCTGAGCTTCTAAATAATTTACAATCTGGAATGGTATTTCATAAAAAGCAGTCATTTAAGGTTTTGTGGCTTTTTTCTTAAGCACCTATTCCTACCTTCCATCGTTCTGAGCATTTTTTTGAGAACTCTGAGAAGTTCACTGATGCATCTGGATGTTTCTTCTTGTGCTCCTCCCGACAGGTTTGCACAAAGAAGGCGTATGAAGACATTTTACCTCTCGGCTTCTTAGGATCACCTTTGCCCATTTTTGCTGATTTTCTGTAATGAAGCAAATGAGATATCTTTAAAACTTGTACTTTCAACAAACCAAGGCAGGAAGTAAGTCACAACCAAGGATCATGCCAAACGACCTGCTGGAGCAGTACTCTGAAATCATACAATGGGGAAAACTGCCTTCTGGAAAATTTACTAAAAGATTTCTGTCATCCTTGTCTGAGGTGACCTGGATGCAAGCAACCTGAAATCCAAAGGGCCTTCAAAATGTGCAGTTACAGTCTCCTGCAAACAAGAGCTATCCTTCCAAGCAATCTGAAGGCAAGTACTGCAGTGGGGACTGCACACCACTACTACTACCGGTGTATTATTCATATGCTTGGGAAGAATAAACTGTTGAAAGGAGGAAAAAAGTACCCAAGCATCCTGTCTGAGTGGATTTCTGGATTACTGATTTCTTTCTTTTTACAGCCCATGTTTCTACCTCTTTCCTGTAGGCCCTGGGTGCTTTATTTACAAAATATATTTTTTATTACTTTCTATGCCATATGTTATGACCCATCTTTATGTGTACTGCAAAAGCCTTGTCTTTGCAGGTATATCTTA
Organism: Buphagus erythrorhynchus; assembly: GCA_013400855.1. Classification (NCBI taxonomy): domain Eukaryota; kingdom Metazoa; phylum Chordata; class Aves; order Passeriformes; family Sturnidae; genus Buphagus; species Buphagus erythrorhynchus. The sequence continues at coordinate 498 of VZTT01031065.1, read as the reverse complement.
AAATACAGGAATGAAACAGCTCACTTGATCAAATATGTTATAACGTACCCAGGAAGAAGCACAACATTTACATACAGCCAGCAGCTCAGCAAGGGAGCTATCTGACACTTTCAGGGACTAAAAAATACCTTCCTGAACTTTCACACCCAAGTCAGACATTTGGAGTATTTCTTCATAGCTCCCTGGAAAAAATCAGTTGCACTCCAACAAGCTCTGCTTTTCAGCACGAATTAAAAGAAGGGGGGGAAAAAGCGTGAAAGGACAAAAAAAAGGGCAGGCGGTGCCTGCCTGTATTGCCACAGAAGCTGCATTTCCTATCGGTTTGGCGGATAGACAGAAACAGATTTCTGCTCTGTGACTAAACACGTCCGGTTTGAAGTTTCTATCAAGTAAACAAGAGGGCTGAAGAGGCAGGAGCCGCTCCTGCGTGCCATGGAGACGCTCCCAGCGCAGGCGGGCGGGCGCGGGGCTCGGCCGGGCCGGGGCAGTGCCCGGGGC
>VZTT01031058.1:3798-18926 GCA_013400855.1 Buphagus erythrorhynchus | reverse complement strand
GCCATGGGAGGGACCCCATGATGGAGCGGGGGAGGAGTGTGAGGAGTCCTCCCCTGAGAAGGAAGGAGCAGCAGAGTCAGTGTGTGATGAACTGACCACAACCCCATCCCCTGTACCACCATGGGCAGGAGGGAGAGAATGCAGCAGTCAAGCTGAGCCCAGGAAAAAGAGGGGGTGGAGGGAAGGTATTTTTAGCATTTGTTTGTGTTTTCCATTACTCCACTCTGATTTTGTTGGTAATAAATTGAAGAAATTTCCCCAAGTCAAGTCTGTTTTGCCTGCAGTGGTGAAGGTGAGAGATCTCTCCCTGCCCTGATCTCAACCCATGAACCTTTTGTTACATCTTCTCTCCCCTGTCCAGGAGGATGAGAGTGATGGAGCAGCTTGAGGGGATATCTGGCACCCAGCCAGGCTCAACCCACCCCAGTTCACACCATTATTCACACAACCTCTGGGGACAGTGTCACCTGCAGCTTCAGTGTCATCCTGGCCACCACTGAAGCCTCTATTTCAAATACGAAATTCCAGAGTGTCTTTGTTTGAAAAGACAGGTGTCTGCTAAGGAAGGCAGGAGCCTCCCTTGGAATGGGAAACATAAACTCCCTCCCTCTGAATTATTATAATTTTGAAATTAAGGGGCTCTCAGGCAAAGATATGGGAATAGGAATATCAGTGCTTTACTAGGAAAATTAAAATAGAAATACAGTATCACAGAGAACAAACCCAAGAACACCGACAGAGTCAGAATCCAAGCTGACACCCCGTCAGTCAGTCAGGGTGTTGGCAGCAGTCCCATTAAATGGTGGCTGCATCCTCCTGCAGTGACAGATGTGGTTCTGTTGGAGCAGTGCTCCTGTAGAAGGTGCAGTTTTCCTCCAAAGGTCCAGTGATGATGTGGAAGGGGCTGGTTTTCCTCTGGAATCCAGTGGAAAAAGGCTGCCTTGGTGTTCCAAATCCCAGTTTTTATCTAGGTAGGAAAGGCTTGGCTCTTCCCCCTGGCTGGAGCATCTCCCAATGGGATGATGGAATTTTCTCAGCCATGCAGGGGGACTCCATGGCCCATTAACAGGAGATATCTCCTGGAGGAAGGATGGGTTGTGGAAAAGACAAAGAACACTGCCCCACCTGGTTTTAACAGAGATAGAATACATACTGCTGGGTACATCCTGCATTGCAACCTAAGACACACAGGTAAGTCCATCAGCAGGCAAAAGACCCAAGATTTTGGTGCAGATCTTCCTGCCAAGCTGGAGGAAGGGAAGGTTAGTGTGGGAAGCCTGTTCAGAAGCAGTTCATCTATCCAGGCCCTGCAGCCTGCACTTGTGAGATTTATTTAAAGTACCCAGATACAGAAAACATCTCATGAATTCCTGTGGCTCACAGTGTGAGCTTCTAATAAGTGAGCACTCAGGAACATTAAGGGAAAAGTTAGGACTTTTAAATAAACACTTAAGCTGAGCACCTGATTTATAAATATTCTGTTCAACCAAAATAAAAGCAGAAACAGCTCAATTCCCTGGCCAGCCACAGCCCAACTTCCAGCTGGGTGGGAATGGCAGAGATAACCTTCCTGCTCAATTACTCACAGAAGTTACCCAACAGATATGTCTGTTGAGTTAATAACACTTTAATCAAGCTCAGTATTTTGATAATCCGGGAAAAATCCACAGCACTTCATGCTTCACATAGAGAAGGGGTATCTTTGCACCAGGAGTAATCGGAAAGGGAATGTCACCAACAGAAATCAATTTTCCAACCCTTTATACAAACAACAATCCAAGTATTCCAGCTTTTTGAAGCTTATTTACATTTTGAACCTGCTGCCCTGAACATGGGATATGCAGAAGAAAAACCCTTCCCGAAGTGGAGAGCCCAAAGTTCACATAAGCAGAGCAGGACGCAACACAGAGCAATTCAGCTCAGCTCTTCTACACATTCCGTGCTTCAAAGGGAGATAAGAAAACCTAAACCCACCAAAATGTCTGTGGGAACTCGAGGTCAGTTTGACCCCAAGATCCAGGAAAAATCTTTCCCAGCTTTTGGTCTCTCTGTCTTCTGTAATGATGCAGACTGAAGAATCAGTTCTCGGTCTCAGGAATTTGTTTATTATTTTCTTATCTNAATGTCTACCTGAATATCCACAGAGGGAAGCAGGAGATAGGTGAATGTTGCTACACATTCCACTTGACCTGCTCAATGTCCCACGTGGTTTGTAAAAGGTGTTTTCAACAAATACTATTAACTCACTTTGTCTCCTACAAGGCACTGATTTCCAATATTTTAACAAGTCATTTGAAACACTCTCTGATGTTTGTATTTATTGTTTGAGTAGATTGGAGGTCTCAGGTGCAAAAGCCTGCCTGGGGCTATGTGTCTCCTTCCACCAGGGACTTGATTAAAGTGAAAATCCAGGCCAATATGTAGAAGAATAATTTTACTGTTACAGGGAAACAGTTTGGATGAGAGAAGATCAGAATTTTCTCCCTTTTGCCATATATAGCTCCAAAATTTCACTTGCTCACAATAATTTGGTGGGGAAATAAAATAAAAAAAAAGTTTGATTTCCAAATGAGCCTGTAATTTGTCAGACCCAAGAGCCACAGTATTCTCTGTGCTCCTGTCTGAATGTGCCTTTTTCCTTTTAGCTCCCTTCCACACAAAATCTGCCACCCTGCCTTATTTATTATTGACCCGTCACAGTTTGAAAACACAGTTTAAAATAAATGAGAGGCTGAATGCCATGGCTGTGGAGTTATTAAACTGCCTGGCATTGAGGAAATTGCTTTTCATAAACATCCTGAGCTCCTATGGCTTCTTTTTCCCTAAAGTGCTTAATACAATGAGAGCCCAAGTTAATCTGAATCAGTCTTCAAACTGAATTGCTAATAAGAAGGGAAGATGTATTATTGTTCAATATTGAAAGGCTGAAGTCAGAGGACAGAGCAGAGAAAGTAGTTTTCCATGTACAAATAATATTCTTTGGACTTGCTGTCACAAGCTGATCAGTGACAGAAAATGCCTCCACATTCTCAGCAGGTGGGGCCACGTAGAAGATATTCATTTAACCTCTCCTCCATCACGGATCCCAAAGGCAGTACCAGCACCCTCCTGCTGTTCCCTGCTCACCCTGGCAATACAGACAGTAATAGGTGAACAAAGAATAAAACTGAGATTTCCATGTTACTGTATTGGGCTACAAAAGCACAATAAATATCCTGTAGTTGTTAATTCCCTATTAATCTTTCCAGTTGGGGGTACTCAGGCATGGCCTGTCTGCTCTAGGCACCAGAGAGGAATGTACAAGGGTGGTTTTTGGAAAGCCAGATACATCATCCAGATAGATGGCACATGGAGCATGTGAATCCCTCTAGCAAAATCTAGACAAAGCCATTAGGGATGCCCTCATGATGTCTGGCCATCCCAGTTGCTGTTTCAGGGCAGACTGACTCAACCCCACTGCTCTAACTGCATGAATCACACCAAGCTGAAGTTTAAAAAAGCTCTTTGAGCCTCTTCTGTGTGAAACAGCCAGAGGTGCAGCAGGATAGGCAGACCACAGGATGCCCTGCCCTACCTGCACACTTGGCAATCCCCCTGAGAGCTGGGATTTGTTTCTTATTTGCACCATATAATCATGCTGCCCTTCAAAACAGACCTGGGCAGACTCTGTTTGCCTTAATCTCAACATCTCAAGGTCCAGACAAAAGCAGGTGGATGACTCTCTTTCCTACCCTTACACCCAGTGCTCCTTAACAGCAGGTATTGCAGGTTTGGAGTTTCTCTGAAGTCTGACCAATCCTCCAGCCTGGAAAGGAGGTGCAGCAGCAGGACCCTGCCCTTCCTGCACTTTACTCTCTGAACAGGGACCATGGTCACCCTCCTCACCTGGAGTAACCAATGTGGTACCAAGAAGGGCTCCCTGGAGATGCCTTCACATCAGGCCTGAAAGAAGCAATGAAATTTCCAGTCCTCATCCCATTTCAAGCCCCAGCAGGACAAAGGGATGGAAACCAGCATATGGAAACCCAAACACAACCTGGATTGCCTTAGGCTCCTTTACCTTGTGAGAGTGCATCCACATGATGCTAAAACAAGGCCAACACCAGCTACCACCTCTTTAAGAGATGTCAAACCTAAGAGAATCCTCCATCAGCAGTGAATTCCTGTTTGAAATGCCTGTAAATTGGAGCAAATGAATATTTCTCTTTCCGGTGGAGCATCCCGGTCCCCCAGTCGGGGTTGCTACGCAACCGCCTCCTGCACAGGGCTGATAACGCTGCCGGCATCATCGCCCGCCTGCGCCGCCTGAACAAAGCCCGCCTCATGAAGCTTTCAGATGCTCCTGGCTCTGCCTTTGACGGCTCGGCGCGGGTTTTCCCTGCTCGTCTGTGACAGTCACAGCAGTGACTCGCCGTCCCCTGCAGCCAGGGGTGCTCCGATGGGCAGAGGTGCCCTATGGACAGCACTGGGGAAGAGCAGAGCAGCCCCCGAAATGGAGAGCAGCCACAGAAGCAGGCAGTGATGACCAGCGCTATGAAATGCGAGCCATCAGTGTTACAGGTCAAGCCAGACACTCTCTGGTTCCCATTTATCCATCTGCCCTAAATGCTCTTATCACACCTCACTGCTGCCTGCAGATGTGGGGACAGTGAGGATGAACTTCCTCTGGCCTGTACAAAAAGGGCCAGAATGAAGACAGCTCTCCAGGTTAAGCAGTTCAGTTCCTTGAAGCACTTACAGATTATTTTTTTAGCAATCTGTTGAAATAAACGTGGCTGTGATGGTCTCACACAGCACGTGTAGGCAAACCGAGGTGAGTTGGTGTAGCAAGAACAACCACTGCTGGCAGGAGCACCAGCTTCACCCTCCTGTGGGACCTGAGGCTGGCACAGACCATTCTGTAGTGCTGTCTCCACATATCTCATGAGCACTGCCAGGGGTGGTGATTCCACTTCTTCCCTGGGCAGCCTGTTTCACTCTTTCAGTGAATAAATTTTTCCTGTTCTCTAATTTAAACTTCCTCTGACACAACTTGAGGCCATTTCCTCTTATTTTGTCACTTGTTACCTGGGAGAATAGACCAATTCCCTATTGGCTATATTCTATCCAGTAGTTGTAGAGGCATAAGGTCCCCCCTGAACCCCCTTTTCTCCAGGCAGAACACCCCCAGCTCCCTCAGTTGCTCCCCATATTGTGCTCCAGACCCTTCTCCATATGTAGCAGATTTACCCTTTACCAGCTCATTTCCCGGAAGGGCAGAACACAGTGAAACAAAGCATTTCCTTGGCCCTCCAGCATCCCATCCCCTCAATGGGATCACCCTCAATCCATGTGTGGATGTGACACAGTCCTGGCGTGGCCAGGCAGGGAGGATGGGTGACAACACATGCAGTGTCAGATTACCAGAGTGTACAGGCACACCACAAAAGCTTCAAGAGGGCCAAATTCCTGTTGCCAAATGCTTCTTAGACAGCACATGGCTCTGGAAGAAGAGCTGGGGACAAGTGTTTCCCACACCGGTGAGCTGGGAGGATTCCTGGAGTTAAAAGCACTGATACCCTCAGACACCAAAGCAACGTGAGGAGCAGCAACTGGGGAGCTGGAGAAGGTGACACCTGCTCAACTAAAGACAACCTAAGGAGTCGATCTTGTTCTCAAAAACATAAATTCTGCAAACAACCTGGTGATAGCCACAAGTGAGCACAGCACCCAGGGAATCCAACCCAGCCCTGCTTGAGAGGGAGGTCTTAACCAAACAACCCACCTGGCTGCTCACCCTCTGGCTCTGCCTTGCTGGGCTGAGCTGAACAAAGTGCAGCGGGGATGCTTTTTTTTGCAGACAAAATTGCCTAACAAGAGACAATTATGTGACATTACCATTAAAAGCGGTGTGTGACAAAATAGCTCTGAGCCTGTGTATCCTGAGGTCTTCGAGCCCCTTTCTCTACTTTTGTGCTAAATAGGTCTCATTTAGCCCATTTGTTCTGTCCCAGCCAGGCAGAGAGAAAGTAGGGTTGATCGATTTGCTAATTACAGTAATTTTATCTTAAATAGAGACAGCTGAGTGTTCATCAAGTCACAACTCCGCCTGTTACCGAGAGCCCTACCCCCTGCTCAATAATTAGGGATAATAAGTGGCTCATAATAAATGCAACCCACAACAACAGGCTCTGAGAGGGTGGTGCAGAATCAGGAGGACTATTAGGGACCCCCCCGGGTCTATTTCTCCTTCTGAAGAAAACAATGTAAAATCTTTAATTGTCTCTCTTGAAACCCTGAGATAGCTCTGCCAGTTTGTTATAAATAAGAGGCAATTATTCCACTTTTGTGGCTGTGCTTGTGTCCAGAGAAGGCTTAACCAGAGTCATCGTGGCAGGTCTGGCCCTTTCCTCCTGCACTGACTGGGCACATACAGAAAGATGAGGTGGGAGGTAACACCAGTGGGTTATGGATACCCACACTTCTTGGGAGTTTCAAAACTCTGGGTAAGGCTTAAAATATTACTTTTTAATACAAGGCATGAACAGTCCGTGCTCAGCTTAGAGCTTCCATTCACACAGATGGACAAACAAGAAGTGTATTCACTACTGAGGGCTCACCTCACCCTTCCACCACAGAAAGAACATGCTGGCAAAAGCTGAAAGCAAGGGAAAACCAACCTTTCATCCTCATCCTGCACAGGACAGGGAATTTCCGAAGCAAGTTTTCTATTGCAGTCTGCCAAGAGAAAGGTTTGGTATGAGTGAGGAGAGGGCAGCAGAACTGGCATGTATCTGTGTCTCTTCCAAACCCTGAAAAACAAACAGAACAACATGCAATCCACAGAGGTACACCCACCCACACACTCCATTTCTGCTGGGTTTCTTCCTCTTTTCCTGCTTTATCCCCTAGGTAATTACCCCTGCAACTTCACCAGCTACAAAACTGCAGAGATGAAAACATCACCATTTCCAATTCCCTTCCAAGGACTAAGGAGAAAAGGAATAGAATTCCTTGCTCCACTCCCATTCGTTGGGCCAGCCCCTGGCCAGAGCTGGAGAGCAGAGCTCAGTGTGGAGGGAAAGGCTTCAAGCCCTTGAGCTCGGTGGGTGCTGCCAGGTCCAGGTGCTGGGGACAGGACTGTCACCATTCCTCACTGTCCTGGGGAAGGACAACCAGCACAGAGCTGCTCTGGCAAAGCCTGTCTGCCACCACAAACAACAAAAACCCCATACAAACCTGAGATTGGAGGGACTAGAGACTGCCCAGGCCTTTTACCAGCTGGTAAGTCGGTGCAGCTGCATATTTTCTTTTCCAGTGACAAAACATTGAACTTCAGCCTGTATTTCCACCCCCCACAAGGTGAAGACATGTGCAGCCTTCATGTGCAAACAGGATTTGGAGAGAACTTTAAGGTTCCATCCTCTCAGTATACAAAACCACAGATGTCATTTGTCTTGTTTTCAGCACTGGGGAGTGCATGGGGGTAAAGAAATAGATTTAATCAAATGCAGTTGTATTTTAAATTTACAACAATAGTTTCTGCCACTTACTTTGCTCCAGGAAAGGCATTTACTTTTGGCATTTCCCTCCAAGAGCTTCAGCTTCACTTGTCCCTGTGAAGACTCTGTATTTTTGCAAATACTTTATCCTAAGGGAAGCTACTTTTAAAAAATTATTATTATTATTATTTTGATATTTCAGTTCCACTTCATCCACAACTACATTTAACCAGCATTTGCAAGATTCTTTTATGCTCTGTCCCTTATCTCAGCACAACATACAGTTGCATTCAGAATAAATCCTGGGCTTCTGTTCTGAGCAGGGGAGAGCTGTGTAATGATCAATCACAAAAGCCCTTGGGGATGGGAGAGATTAGCACTTTGATACTACTGAAGATGAATGGGTGGAATGAGTTTGATAAACTGGTGTTTTCCTCAGATAATTGCTCTGGAAGCTTTTTGAAGCTACTTGGATCCTCCTCCCCTTTTCTTTTTGTGTCTGGGTAGGAGAGCAAGCCCTGCTTTTCCACCAGCACTGCTGGACAGGCTGCTGCACTGTTTTTAAACAGTTCACCGTGGATTTATGCCACATTTCATCATTATTGAACACTATTAGTCGTGATTTAACCAAAGATCCAGGCTGGATTCCTGTTATTCTTGGTCCAGCACCCAAGTCCCTGAGCACAGCTCAGCTGAGCAGGACTGAGGGGGTGGGAAGGGGATTTCTCATGGGATATGGACACATTTCCTCAAGCTTAAATCCTGACCAACTGCTCCTCTTCCTTCAGAAGTCACTAAACGTTGGTGCTCACCTTCAGCTCCCATCCACCTTTCCCTGGGCTTTTTATACCAGAATATTTAGGGCTTTTTATATAACAGAAACCTCCTGTTCCTCCTCCTGGCCCCATCCTTCTGCAGCAATCCCTCAGGATCAGCCAAAGAGGAGCTTCTTCTGAAGCTGTAACACAAAACTCAGATCTCAGGTAGAGCCCTCTTCAGGCACAAGGCATATCCTGCTGCATCCACAGGTGTGGTGCCATTTAACTTGTTCTCAAGCACTAACGAAAATGGAGCCAAGAGATTTTACTGCATTTTTATTGTTTCACCGAATAAATGAAATTTAAATACAGAATTAAAAATTCATAAAAAATAAAAGATATTAAGAGCCATCCCCAGGATTGGCTTTTAATACCCCCAGGATAAAACCCACCCATCAGGAGTGGGCTCCACGTCACTGACTGAAATATTTACACTTACTTTTTGATACAAAGATAGGAAAAAAATTTTAAAAGCATATCCATCGTCTGGAAAGAGCTGTTTTGTTTTACATTTCCTTTTTATATTCAAACCTGATATTTGTCTCATGAGAATCTCCCATTAACCTTGTTTTTCACAGCATTGATTCACATTGTTTGGTGTTCAAAAAACTCCACTCATTTGTAGTTCACAGCAGCAGTGATGCAGTCTTGACCCCCCAATACATATGGACAGAATATTTAATAAACCAGCATATGAGGGGTGGAAAAAAATGCAGCATTGTGTGATTTGCAGAGTGCAATTCAGCTTGCAAAGGCTCTTTGAGCTCACAGTGATACCTTTATGGGTTGGGTATTTCTCAGGGTATCACATCTCTGGCATTTGCTCTTCTACATCTTGACTCCATCACTGCCACAAAGAATTCCAGATGGGATGCTGAAAAGGTACCTTTGGTTTTTAAAGCCCAGTTTAAAGCAGCTTGATCTTTCCAGAGGCATAAATCACCCATTCTCAAGGAAAGGAATCAGGTTCTTTCAGGCACAATTTAAGCCCTATAAAAGAGGCACCTCAAGAATTGCTGATACCTGGGACAGGGTTGGGAGGTTCTATTACAGGTTCTTAAGAAGACATCTGTGAAGGTGATCCAACCACTCAATGCATCTGCATCATCTCAACCAAAAAGAACAGACAGACTCTCTAATACATGAATAATTTTAAGATATCTGCACCACTCACACAGAATTCACAAAAAGCTGGAAAGAATATGGACTGTGGCTTGCCTGTTCCTCAGGGATCTTAACCACCAAGAGGATTTAACCACAGAGACAAAATAATCAGAGTGAAGCACCTTTACAACAGAATCTAAGAGTTTGAAAAAATTAATAAGGAAAGCTATACTTCACCCTGGGGAAAAAAATGAGAAAAGGGAAAATTCAGATTGCAATGGAAACAAACTCATCTAACAAAAGAAATAATACTGGAGATTGTCACTAGTGCAGCTGGGATTTGGCAAATGAAATACTTTGAGTATACACTTGCAGGGCAGCCCTGTTTCTGTCATACATGAATAAATATGCAACCATGTTTAAAAACAGTATTTAAAGAAAGACATCCACATTTCCAGACAGGCTGAGTGTTTCACCCCTCCCACTGCACAGTGGGGCCCCTCACGTGAGGTATTTCAGCATCACCACAAAGGAAAGCAACACTTCTGCCCTGCTCCTCCCAGCACAGTCCTCTTGGAGCCAGGCTGGGTGATGATGATGATGATGATGATGATGCACAGCAAGGTGTGAGTGCTCTGCTCTGCCCTCACCTGTCCAGCCCACAGTGACCATGCTGTGCTGAGTGTGACACAAATGTGCAGCCAGAGCAGCGGGGGCTCAGCTCAGCTCAGCCACCTCACATCTCAGGGGAGGTTTGTTAACTTTTGAACAAACACACTCACACAGAATCTTCCACAAAAGTTCAGTTTACGTGGCCAGGTCAGATTACCAACCTCACACTAACTCCAGGATATTTCCTGTGTTGTTTGTTGATATATAGGTTGTCCACCAAAATAAATGTGTTTTACCCTCACTGGTGGCAATTTGGGTTTGCATAACCAGCAGAGCTGCATGGGACAGGCACCTCTCCTGTCACACTGCACATCTGAAAGGTTGCTGCATTTTCCATACCTTTTTACAAGGAAAGTTATTTTCTTGTGTTGCATATATGTATTTAACTGCAGTCATGAAATACACGATGTGTTGGTGCCACATCCCATCAGGCCTTTTTGGAAACATCCTTTTTCATTCTTCAAAGAACGTAACAGGAGCTTAATAGTGAAGCCTAGGATCATAAACTCTTCTGGTGACATGCCACAGGCAGCCATGGACCTTACCAAAGGGATGTCCTTAGTACCACTGCAGCATTTGGCTGTCTCTCCTCCAAAAGAAAGAGCAGAATACACAAATGCCTTCCACCATATCCAAGATAATCTTTTCTTCTTCTGTTCCATCTTTGCTGCACAACCACTGCAGCTTTGCCTTCAGGGTTTGTTTTGGGGGATATTTTGTTCAAGAACAGTCATTCCCCCTGCAAACTCTGCTACACAATGATAATTGCTGTTTGTTTCCAGCACTCCTGTTAGCACAGAGGCCACTGTGCTCTCCCTGCCAGCTGCCATGGAAGCAGTTAATAAAGCTGCTTTTCCTGCCAAGAAACAAGCAGTGTCTGCTCTGACACTACAACAGGAAAGTCTCTATTTCCACACCTTCCAAAAACTGCAACCAAATGCTTTGTTTTGCTCATGTTTTCTTCAGAACATCCGAGGGTAAGATGGGTTTTGCTTAATTATCCACTCAGCATGGGGGTTGATGTGGTACAAGTCCAAGAGGTAAGTGTCTGGGTCCAGGCAATGTTCACCTGTTAAAACAAGACATTCAGAAAAAACCCACATTTTTTAATATCCTTAGTCCTTTAGCAGATTTGTTTTTTGTTTGTTTTTGCTCCTATAGAAAAACTAGGATTTTTTTCACATTCATTTCAATATTACAACCTTTCAGAAGCATTTCCACAAATCTTAGGTAATGGCTTTGAGAGGAAAGAGGGGAGATGTACATTAGACATTAGGAAGAAATTCTTCAGTCTTGGGGTGGTGAGACAATGCCATAGTTGCCCAGAGAAGTTTTTTAACTACCTTGTAAAAGAAGCTAAGCATAAAAACTGGATATCAGACTTCTTATTTTCAGCTAGCATTTGTACTTACCAATATTGCCTCCCACTTCATACAGGAGCAAGTTTGTGCACTCCATGGAGTTGTTACTGCAGAAAGAAAAACACACTGAAGGTTAAATCTCTGCAAAGACAGGTTAGGTTGTTTAGCAATATTCCTTCCAAAAGAACTGTTTGTGATTCAGAGGCCAGCAATGATCAAGGAGGCCATGGTACAGAGACCTTGCTGGTCCTCCTGCACAGTGCAGGACACTCAGAACTGGAAAAGAAGGAAACAGGGCAAGCTATTGGTGAGACAGCAGCTGATCCATATCCAGCCAACTTGCCCTGCCCTCCTTGTCTGGAGACCTCCTGGGACACAGGAGAGGCACTGCCACGTCACCTACCACATACAGGAGCTGTGACAGAGGGGGCAGGAGCTCTTCTGATGCTTTTTTGGGTTAGTTCACCAATTCACCACAGGAGGGAATTGTAGAGTTTATTTTATGAAATCCCTACATTAACATAAGAACACTGGAATTACTACTCCAGGCAGATAATACAGCTGATGCTTTTCTGCAGGAGAGCTGGAGGGGGTTTGCATGTCAGGGTCAATGTTACTGCCTTTTCCCTTCCCTTCAGCAAGGATTCTGGAGTTCACTTGGTGTCCAGCAGCCCAGAGGGGACCACTGACCTCCTGACAGCCTGAGCACTGGGTGGAATCCTCAGTGAGCTAAAATTTGCCTTCTCCATCCAGCACCGTTTCCTAAGCTTAGAACAGAGGAGCAGAGAACGATCCCTCCTCATGACTCACTGTGCTTCCACCTCAAGACAGAAAACAGCAGCTAGACCACTTAGTTTTTTTTTTTTTTCTTCTTTTTTAAGCAGAGAAAAGCCATTTACCACTTTGAGGAGGGTGACGCTGTTAACAATATTCCAGCCATTATGCANTCCACCTCAAGACAGAAAACAGCAGCTAGACCACTTAGTTTTTTTTTTTTTTCTTCTTTTTTAAGCAGAGAAAAAGCCATTTACCACTTGAGGAGGTTGACAGTGTTAACAATATTCCAGCCATTCTGGCACAGGTTCTTCTGAAACTGCCTCAAGACATCAGCAACCCTGGTTGCATTGTTCAAGTGCACCTCCAGAGAGTCCTTCAGGAGGAGTGATGCGTGGACTTTCACAATCTTGGAAGGCTGAACAAGGCAGGCAAAAAGAAAAAAAGTGCTTAAAGAAAGACTCTTATCAGTCAAAACATTAATTTTCAAAATAGATTAGAGAGTGTGAAGAATTAAACCCGTCCAGACAGCTGTTCAGAGAATTTAGGCTCGTTTTTTACACACATAGTGCAGGTTGAAAGCCTATGGCAGCACCAAGGTGAGCATTGTGTTCTGGTGTCGAGAGGAGCCCTGTGCTCTCCATCAGCGTGTGCTGGTGCTCTCTGCTGTTCAAACACGGCACTGACACGAGCTTGGGTGAAAACAGGATTTGTCAGAAGAAATTCTGACTAATTGTTCTGCACAAGTGTGAATGACTCCCCTGAAATTCATTTAAATGATTCGGAAAGGAATTTAGAGATCTGGGTTGCAGGCTACTGAATTCCAGAATGGTCCTTTCCAAAGAAAGGAAGCACCATGTGATGTCATTTTAAGAGACATTATGGAGCAAAAAGAAAATTAGGCAATAGCCTGAAATTATGCTTTAAAAAATGAGAATACATCTGCCTTTATCACAGCAGACATATCTGCACCAACACATGGGACACTCAGAGCCATAAGAATCCTGCTCTTCACATGGGGAAAAACAAAATTTCTGCTCCTGACCTCTTCTCTGCTTTTAACCAAGTGTTTTGTAGCCTGAAAATGTATTTATTGCTTTTCCTGTTGAGATCAGTTTTTGCCACAACCTGGCCAAAAGCATCTAGAAAACTGTTCCTCATTATTCTGCTTTTTTTTTTTTTTTTTTTTTGTCCCTCTTGCTCTTTTCAAGTGTATCACCTCTTTCATCTTTCTGAATTCTCAGGAAAACATTTGATGCTGCCACAAAGGGGTTTGGTTTTTTTCCCAAGCCCTAACTCACCTCTCCCTGGTTCTTTTCCACCTTGTCTTTATCAGCATGAATCTTCCGCAACAAATTTTTAATCCTCTTGTCACAGAACTGGTACCTTTTGCTGTTGCTCTCGTTCAGCTTTCTCACTTGAGCTACCAGAAAAGAGGAGACCTGGGGAGAAGGGTGAAAACAGGAATTAAATCAAGCAGAGAAGGATGTCATTTAGGAACCTGATCATCACTTTAGCTCCTTAACTAGACAAAAATATCTGTGTACCTTGAGGAGAGGTAGCCTTGGAATTCAGCCAGAGGTTTTGCTTACAGCTATTTAATTCCTCTGAAATTTCCAAGGCTATCCCTTCCCTATCCCAACTCTAACAAGACAAGCCACTGCTGCACCACAGCAGAAAAGTCCTGTGGAACTCACAGTCCAGAGCAGGTCCTGGTAATGGATCATCATCCGCACCACGTCAGCCGCCCCCTCCGCCAGCTGCTTCTCCTTCCCCTCGGGGATCTTGTTTGGCAGCCCCTTGTGCATGAAGAGGTTTGGGGCCATGACTGTGGAAACGTTCCAGAGGTTCATTTTGTTGTTGTTTTCCCTGGCAACCACCTTGCTGAGAAACTCAAGAAGGGCCTGAGAAGAGGGAAAGAGGGGAAAGGGATGTAAGCCATCCATTACAAGGAATGCTCAATAAACCTGCCATGGCAATTGCTGGAATGATCATTAATTAGCACTTTTTCTTGATATAGATCAGCAAATCCTATTTTTCCAGTCAGGAAGTAGAGTGACCAATTTCTAATACTAGGATAGCAACAAATTACCACACTAAGAGAGGTTTATCTGGAATTTATGAATCAGGAAGAACAGTCTGTATAGGAAACAGATGAGTTTTTACTCCTTGGCAGGTGATAATTTACAGAGTCTAGCTGTAAAAGTTTCTGAATCCAAAAATAAATCCCCCCTTTCCTTCAGTGTCCCCTCAAAGCCATTCTCAGATGTGGAAAAATAAACCCTTTTGGATTATCACTTTCACCTCACACCTCCACCAGAGTCATGACAGATCACATTTGACTGAATTATACATTCCAGTGCTCTAAATGAAGTGTGCAGGGTGTTAAATCAGACTTACCTTTAATACCTGGGAGCTGAACTACTCAGGAGGAAAAAAAAGTGCAGCAACAACCACCACAGCTCTTACAAAGCACAGAAAAGGAGAGGTGGTGTCTATCTAAAAGCCATGTAGCTGTGGCACTTGGGGATATGGCTTAGTGGTGGCCTTGGAAGTGCTGGGGGAATGGTTGGACTCAATGATTTTAAGAAGGGTTTTTTTTTCAATCTAAACAATTCTGTGATTCTAGGTTTTATCAGCTAAATCAAAAGCAAGCAGTTACCTTCAGAGTGTTTCTGTTGGACTCTGGTAGAATCAGGATCAGGAGGTTTAGAGCTTGCAATCTTTGCTTCAGGTCTGGAATATCTAGAAAGAGAGTAACAACAGGACAGAGGATTCAGGTTTCTGACCCTTCTTTTTGAACACAGGAATCCTCCAAGGAATGCGACAATTCCTTATTGAATGGTTGGTCATCTGGAAGTTGAAACCTTGTTTCACAAAAGTAAATCAAACTCATACTGTCCTTGAGAAGGGAACTA
>VZTT01031056.1:20180-46316 GCA_013400855.1 Buphagus erythrorhynchus | reverse complement strand
GGGCCTGTGCCTGGAAGCACAGAAAGCTCAAAAACTCCAGACTTCTGAGATCCAACACCACACAAGGTTTTATCTTCAGCTGGGGGCTTTATAAGGAACACAATGCAAAAGCAGCCCTAAAAACCAAGCTGGTTTCATTTAGACTGCAACAGGCAATGGGCATGAAAGTACAGCTAGATATGTATGGAATCAATTAAAAAATCAGTTTCTAGCTTCCTTGTGAATCATTCCCAATATGCTTTGTAGGAGACTGCTTTTTATCAGGCTTGGTTTTATGTCTTATTTTGTTAATATTTTTCCCCCTCAAGAACCAGCTTTTGGTCTTCTCTATTGTCTCCCAGTCCCTAAATTGTGTTGACATGAATCTCCAAAAGGAGAACTGTCCCAAATTAACTTTTATAGAGATGATCTGGCTTGTCCTGGAATAGTCATCCCTCCTCAAGGATAGATAGCACAGGCTATATGAAATCTTCCTACTCCCTACAAATATATGTGGGAGCCTCAATATCAGCTGAAACCTAAGTTCCCTGTAAATCCATTTCCTCAGATGGACTGAGGAGACAAGCTACCACTGTTTGTTACAATGAAAGGGAGTTTCTTAAATATGAGGACTTGTGCCTGAAAGTGAGCTCATCACTCATTGAAAGTCTGCTTTGATTGAAACTCCTACTACTTATCTCCTGTTTCAGGTCTTGCTTTGTTTTTAATATTTGTGATATTCTTCTACAAGATACCCTACACATACTTTGCTAGGACATCTTGTCATCATCAGTGACAGCTCTTTTTATAAGTTAATGACTACTTTTAAAAGTGAGCACAAGGATTCTTTGGAGGGAAAAGTGTTGTCTTTTGCAGCTTGTGAATAAAGCACCAGGAGATATCAATCAGTCAGTCCCCAGATGAAGAATATTGTGCTTCCCTAAAGTGAATAATTTACTTTTGGGAACATTTACAAATTTTACCATAAATTTGCACAGTACTTTAGCAGTGAAAAGTTAAGTATGAAAACTAAAATGGAAGAGGCTCCTCTGCAATTTTACTTCAAATAGAAAGCATCAGCATTTGAAGTGAATAGAAAAAAAGGCAGTCTCTGGAGGATGTATTCTGTTTCTATTCACTGTGACACTGAAGGAATTAGTATTAGAGTAAAAATTGAGATCGAGAGAAAGTTGGTAGAATTAGAACCTCTTAATACACTACTTTATGAACAGTTTTATTCTAAAACAAATTATTATTGTCAGTTGCATTCACCACCACAAGAAAACAGCTTTCGTACCAAGTAGTTCTTTTTTCTGTGGATGTACTTGCACATGCATTTACAGTTTACATTCATTTGTTGCATATATGCAAAACATATAAAATGGTTTTTCAAGACCTAAACTCTTCTGGACAAAGCAAAGCTCTTTACAGAGCTCTTACTCATGTACTTTGCTGGGCATCTACAATGTGTAGATTGGAATATTTTTCTCTATAATCTCTGATGAGTCCATATGCTCCCAAGTCATATGCCCTCCACTGCTTTCCAGAAGGGGCAGAATCAAAAAATTCACAGAAGAGCTAGAGGAACTAATTTTGAAAAAACCCAATTAAATTAAAATTAAATAATAAAATAAAAATTAATAAGAATGAGCCATTTTTTCCCTACAGTAAATTGTGAATATTTTATATGCACACTTGCATAATCACCACACAAAAACATACAGATGAGCTCCTGTTCCAATTTTACAGCCTACCACTTCCCATCCTTCAAAACTCCAGAACTCATCCTAACTTTCCCATGTCTCACAGAAGTATTGCTGTGATCTTTCAAACCACCACCATAGGCTTGGAGAAGTGCAAAATAAATATGTGTTGAAGGCATATGTTTATTCTTATATGACCCTTAATTATAATTCATTTTTCATAATAATAAATGTTAACTATGTATTTTTACATACTTTAAAAAGGTTCATTTTATTTGCTCAAAGTGAAAAAGTCACTGCTGCTGTTATCATCTCTGATTACTTTTATTATGCTACACTAATAAAATTAAATTGCTCGAGGAATTTTTTTGCATAAATCCTTTTTTAATGCAATAATTACATAGGTCAAAATAATTACCTAAATAATTGGTTGGATAACTGTAGATTGTAATGGGATTTCAAATTGTGAAGCAAGATCTCCAAACAGTTAATTGTTTTTGTAAGTGTATTTATATTTCACCATTAAGTGAATTTATTATAGCCAAATTAATTGGGATTTTTTTTTAAAGACTATGTACTCTTGGCTTGGAAGTGAATACAAACTGTTACTGTCTGATCATTTTTGAAGTTTTTTGGGGAAAAAAAAGTCCCTGAAGGTCTGATTTATTCTTATGTATTTTAAACTTTGTCCTACCACAGCAGGCTCTTATGGTCAGCACAAGCATTGGATAATTCTTCTGCACGTAAGTTCTGGAGCTGCTCAATTCTACATTGCCACCAACTGAATTGTTCCACTGCAAATCACTGGCTTTAGAAGTAAAAAGCAAAGTGTTCTTAGCTATAATAAAATATATTAATATATATTGTCTGCCGTGCTTTATATTGAAAAATTAACCAAAAATTGGTTAGTTGGAAACTTAGGGGAACACATATACAACTAGTACTATGCTGTCTCCAGAGTCAAAATATCCTGATCTCGGATTTCTGAAAAATATATTAATATAGATAACCTGAGAAGGAAGTAAACAATATGGATGGATGGAATAGTGTCTATATCAGTAACAAAAAATATTTAGGGGGAAGAATAATGTTCTACTAAAATAAAATAAAAATTTAAGATTGTTTAAATTATTTTATCCTGTGTCTTCATTAAGCTATTTCATTAACTCGTGTATATCCATAAACCCACAAAATTCATCATAAACAATTATGAATCTAATAGTTAAGAAAGTGCTCTCAGTTATCTTTCTTTATTCCCCTCCATCTCTACTTTCTCTTTTCATGAAGTTTTAAACTGCATAATCTTTCTTCCTGTATAATTTTCTAATTAAAGACCAGTAAGGGAGCAGAGCAAATAATTCAGCTGCCTTAATTTTAGAGAATTATGATGGAAGCTTGTACTTCAGTTAGTGATGTGGCCTCTGTAGATAAAGACACAAATCAATTTCTAAGGCTGTCAACACTTTTCTTGAGTGTTAAATTCATTTTTAGAGTACTGTTAAATTATTAAATACTCATTTAAAAAGTAAATATGCTTCCTGTGTTTTGGGTAATGATTGTAACTGTCTATTTCAAATAGACTAGTGTGAATAAATGTGACTATAAACAATTGATAGGGAGTGAAGTTCCTGCAGAGACCCTTCTTTTTCATGACTAATTAAGCAGTTTATCTAGTACTATTATTTGCAGTGTGAGGACACAGTGTCAGTACCAATGTCAAATCGCAAACCAAATTTTGTGACTGTTGCTTCTTCTTTTGTCATAGAGGGAATAATTGTTCAACTTGGGAGAAAACAAAAGGGGCAATGAAGGACTAAAAAAAGTGTAGTTTGTAGATATGGAAGGCAAGATAACAAGGCAGAGCTAGAACTTACCTGCTCAGAGGAGCTTCTGGCTCTCTTCATGCCTGGCATTCAGCAAAAACTACTGGAAGCTAATTTCAGACCTATCTAAGACAGAAGAGGTCTAGCTAAATGCCTTCAGAGACTCCAGTGCCTGGCAGGAATCCTTGCTGTCCTGAGGATGTGGCAGCTGTGTGCAGCTGTGAGAGCAGCCTGTGCTCCTGAGAAGGCAGCTCTGCCCACACCTTCCCCCCACTGATCCTCAGCCTGCCCTTGCCCTGTGATGGATCTCACTGGCACAGACCCTGACACAGATCTGCAGCCAAGTGGTTATTATGTAAAGAGGACAGAGAAAAATGTTTTGTCAGAAGAAATGATTTTTTTTCCGAAACAAAGGCACAGTTTTTCAAAAAGGAATTACAGAAAAGCAAGTAAGTGAAGAGCACATCCACTTAATCAAAGCCAAGGGACAGCTCAGAGCAGCAGTTTAGGCACTGAACTCATAATTCTGAGCCACAAAGCAGCACAGCTATCTGTTTTCTTCCTTCAATGTCTCTCTTTTCTTGAGCTCACTCTAGCATTAATCAATGATCAACATGGAATGAGGCAAATGATTATGTGGACCTTCTGGTAAAGGAGAAAGAAGATGGAATACTTGTGGGTTTTCCTAAAATTTCTGAATAAGGTAAAGGAGAGAAAGAATGGAATAACCAAGGATTGCCTCCCAAAAAACCAACCAAACAAAACCAAACTGAAACAAAAAAAGGTTCTTCCTTATATCAAGTCTAAGTCCACGCTATTTCTGTTTAATCTAAATTAATTTCAATTAATTTAAAATATCTGTCAGAGTTGTTGCAGCCATCTTAGAAAGAACACGTACAGTTTGGAACACAAGTGGGCACAACACTGAAAATTACTGAAAAAAAAAGTTACTAAGTTTTCTGTAAAAGAAACAAGCAAACCTTACAGAATATTTATTAAAAAAAAAAATAAAACAAGAAAAAAACTATCAGAATTTCAATATAGGTCCCCAAAAGCAGCATGATCTCTCTCAGCAGTCTTCTGAGGCTATGCTTTTTCAGTTGCTTAAGGTTTTATGCTTTTTGATATAGGTGTTTATTTATTCCTTTGGAATCTTCAGTCAGCCTAACTCTAGTTTAAAAATGCAGTTTGAACGACTTTGGTATTTATTTCTTATTCTCTTAAATACAAATAGGCAAATTCTTTAACTGTTGTTTTTCCATTGTGATACAAATGTTAATATACTATTGAAAACAGAGTTCAGAAGTTCATTCAAGCTTCCATTAGTATTTAGAACCTAGATCACTGTAGGGCTTCTTCTTCCTTTTTTATTCCTGACTCTGTTATGGCACATATCTATAAGAATACAGGGACTCAAGACTTCCTTAAAATGGAAACTTTAAATTCAGTATATTGAAATGTCATTTTATCAAATAGAGTTTTTTGATTGGAGAAAAAATTTCCTCTACAGCAATGAAACCTCACTAGTGACTGCTGACTTTTCTGTTTGTCTACTCTATGTGAAGTAATTAATCAATATCAAAGCTACATTTAGGGCTTCCATTTGTACTGTTAAATTCATTAATATTTTTTGCCATTGGCTATTCTGGTATTGACTAAACCTGATAGGCTAACCTAACTTGATAGGCTTTTTTACTGCCCATTTTTCTTCCCCTCATTGACTTTAGATGATAGAAACTTTCCCAGAAATGACAGAAGAAACAAATAACTTCTGAAAATATTGGATGCAGACACTGCTTATGCAGTTTGCTTATGAGGAAGTCCATAGAGTGGAAGCTTAGGGAATGAGGTATAAACATAACAAAGAAATAAAAAAAAAAAAAATTAACGGGCTCTATTGGCATTATTGTTAAGATGTAGAAGTGCCAGAGTATGACAGATAGATTTGCTGGGATAATTTGCTGAAAGCAATAGAAAGAAGACCCAGAAAATAGTTTGTTCTTAAAAAATTGAATAATTGAACAGTTTCACAGCCATAATGAAAGTGATTTATAAAGCTCCTAAACTATTGTTATATAACAACTGAGAAGTTTAAAATCAAGTAGCATGATTCATGTAATTGCTAATATTACAGCTGAGCAATTTAAGAACACGTGAGAGAGAAAGGAAAAATAACCAGACATTATGCATTGTTCTCCTCCTCATACACATTTCCTTTGCCTCAGTTCCTACACAGCTCCTATTTGTAAAAACCACACATGGAGAGCTTACACTTATTCATAAAATGATCATTTTGTGATTCCCTTAACCATCCATTCAATATCTTGGCCACGCTGTGGCCATGAGGGGTAATTTTAATGAAAGATGAGTTAGGCATTTTGCACTGAACCAGGCTTCACCCGTGCAAAGGTCAGTTCCTTGGGGCAGCAGTGCAGGGACATTAATCATCCCTCATCCTGAAAAGTGGCCTCATTCTCATACAACAGCCTGCAGTTCTGTGGACTCTAAGACTTAAAGGCTGGCAGAAAGTCAAAAGACAGAATTCAGCTGCCTTAATCCAAGTTCTTCATGTATTAATATATTTCCCAGAAGGCAGCAAGATGAAAACCAAAGGGAAAAAGTCCACACAAGAAGGGTTCTTATCACCAAAATTGAAGTGATACAAACATGCCAGCTTTTCTCTATGAAAGGGCAAAATAAGAGCCATACAAATTCTTAATTAAAAAAGTATTTATATTATCATGAGGATGTAAGAATCATAAGACAGGAGAGATTTGCAAAAAGCAGTAAATTTTAGTTAATTTTTTCTCTGAATATTTTTCCCCAAATTCTCTTTTTCATAGTAGAATTCTCTGTATTCCTTTCCCAAGGTTTTCTCAGGATCATTTATATGCATATGATAAAGTATTTTCATGTGAAGTCTGACATATGTAAATAATCAGAAAGACAAAGTACCTCTGTCACAAGAAGGGGCATATCTGCTTTGCTGTGCCAAAAAGTGCATGCTCATTGAAATAATGGGCAGTAGCAAAAACAGGTTTTGCACTCTCTTAAATGCATTAATTACAATCAATAGCCTCCTCAAAGGGAATATAGAAAAAGAATCTCCTTTTTCACTGCTTATTATAGTAGCATTATAGTGCACATCTTCAGCTTGCCTTCCATAGAAGAATTTTTTAATGTGATCAAAAGCCTGGATGATCATCAACAATTTCCTCCTACTGGAAAATCCAGGAGAGCATTTTAACTGTAACTAGTGCAGAAAGAAACTCTAATGTATACTTACAAGTTCTATTACTCCCAGACCCAAATTCTGTGGAAGGGTTTTATAGCACTAGAATGTGTCCTTCTTTATAAATGTTATTAAAAATAGTAAGTAGCTCTTATCTATGAAAATAATCAGCTCTGAACTAATTTAATTTTAAATTATAGGGCAAAGATTATTTTCTTTGGCAGAGAGAAAAATGTAGAAATGTAGTTGCCTGTGACAAAGTTATTGCAACTGTTTGTGAAGGATTCTCATGAAAAAATGATTGGTAAGAGCACCAACAAAATCAAACTTACGTGACTAGAACACTCATTGTAAACCTCAAACATAACCAATATTAAATTGTAAAACATGAATCACGTTGCTCACTTTGGCTTGTTTTCCTCCTGCATAAATAAAAAACTTATACATTGTGTTACTGTGTTTTAGACTGAATATAATATTTGACTTGAAAAAAAAAACAACCCTAGAAATATTTAGGCAATAGTGCACAGAAAAGACTCAGTATTCAGCTCTAAGTAAAGGCAAAAAATGAACAAACATCTAACACAATCTTTTGCTTTTGCTGTAGTAAACTGCCTTATCTCAACCTGCAGGTTGTTTTCCATCTTATTTTCTCTCTCCTGCCCAGCTGAGGAGGGGGACTGATGGACAGCTGGGTGGGCACCTGGCACCCAGCCCAGGCCAGCCCCCAGAGCAGACAGAGCCATGGCTCAGCCGTGCCAGTGAAGCCCTTAGTCACCTGGGAGAAAGCTGCACCCTCACAGGTGCTGGAAGGAAACAGGACCTTGCCATTGGTGAAAGGCTATATTGTGTAGGGGCCACAAAATTTGACTTTGCTTAGAACTGTGTAACAACATGTAATAACTACCCCAAAAATTAGCATAGGCCACATTGTCTTTAGATATGTAGAAATATGAACAAAGTCTATTAGCTGAGCAATCATGTTCTTTCAAAACTGGATATATACGCTGTTGTCACATACATATGTAATAATGATCTTGTAATTTAAAAAGGGAAATATTCCTGCATTGTATGGATCTTGCCTAGCCATCTATTGCTTGTGATTGTTGTGATATCCTGCTGATGGTGTGTGGCTGCAATTTTGTCACAGGAAGGCAAATAGAGCAGCTGTACAAGTATGACAAGCCAAATTCCACTGATGCTGAGAAAGAGGAGAGTTGAATCTCATTCAGTGTGAGCATATAATTGCTGTATATTAGAGTGACTAAATTTCCTAGCTTACTTCTGAAACTTAATGAATATTTTACCCCCTATATACATTTTTATATTGGAGAATACCAACTCTGTGGAAAGATTATTTGCAAACTCCTCTAGGGATATTCAGTAAATATTCCTTGAGTCTTCAGACATTTTTACTGAGCATTCAAAGTCTACTGAATAAAAACCATTACATTCTATTCATCTTTATAATTTGTGATATAATTGCTCATTTATTTGTCTTTTGAGAGAAATGACCTGAAACAAAAAGGTAGCAAATAACTAAATTTGCAACATGCTTATTTTTTTCTATGCTGCATTTATAGCTATAATGTCATTTTTGTTTAGGCTGAAATTTGAAAAGTTCTGCTTAACTCTATGAATAGTTTCACCTGTGTTTCAACATTCCATTTTCATGGTGAATACTGTCCTTCAAAATGCCTTAAAGCCAAGAGTTTACACAAATTCAGATTCTGGATCACATCATTGATAATCCGGTCCAAAACAAAAACTGTACAAAAAGATTATGGTACTCTATATATAGGCTCCAAATCTCTTTTCACTTCTTCTTTAGGTCTTTTTTTCCCTAAATATTTTAATTTTAATATGTTAAATATTATTGAGCAAACAAAATTTCAGGATTTCAGTAACATTTCATTTTATGTGGAATTCTTGTTTGGGATGAACATCTGAATAATTAATAACTCCTGAAGGAGAGGCAAAACCAGTGATTTTAATGTGTCTAAATTGAAAACACTAATCTCTGAGTTAAATAAGGAAAAGAAATATTAGTATCCACACAGCCAATAAACAGATTACTGATATTACAGTTGCCAAAGACACAGCCAAAGGAAATAATCACATTTAACCTCCCCACAGTGACTTCATTCACTCATAGAAACAACTTCATACAAAATTGTTAATTGTTGTGTACAATAGGAGACAAAATAATGAAGTCTTTTCCACATATGACAAGAAAAGCAGAAAACCTAAATGTACCAAATCACTTGTCCACAGGTTTATGCTTTGACTGTTTTTTACTCAAAGCAGGAATCCCATGTCTCAGATTTCCCTGACCAAACCATTAGTCTGCAATATTTTCATTAACCACAATGAAAATTACATTATATCTATGCTTCAGCCAGGAAAGTTCATTGCAATATTATCCTCATGACTTAAGTACTTGTATTGACCAGGGATGTAGTATAATGTAATATGGGTAGCAATAAAAGAAAAATTATACATAATTATCCCATTTGTCTTTTTATTTCCAAGAAAAAAAGTATGCTAGATAAAAAACCCCAAACCCTAAACCTACGTGCAACAGGTTGGAAGTCATCAACATAACAAGAGCAAACTCCTGGCATGAGGAAAGCTCTGGAAGGGTTATACTGTGCCTCCAGTGAATTGTGCATGACCAGAACACAGAAACAAAATTAGTCTTCCCTATTGTTACGTTTCCTGTCACAGCTAAGAGTAATTAAAAATATATAAACAAAAGCTGTGTTACAGCTAATTATATGGTTACTCATAAGCAGGAAAACAGGTAAGAAAAATACCTTTTGAATAAAAGGAATCTTTATATTAGTTCAGACTTTAATGGAGTAACAATTATTTACGAAGAAATGAATCTTTACTATTTTTACTACTGCAAAACTTTACAATTCCAAATTGATTACCTTTGGAAAACCTTATTTTAAGATCCTATTGCATGACATGTTTTACAGTGTGTTAAAAAAGAAAAGAAAAAAAAAAAGCTAGTTCCTTTAGAACTGGACTAATCTTGAAAAGTGCAATACTAATTATTTTTACTTATTCTGCTACTCATAATTATTTCTCATCCTATGAAACAAAATATCTATTTTTCTATCTTGCCAGATAATTTCTGTCAGTAATTTTCACTGTAGGCTGCTTGCAGAAAATATTCAGTAATTATATTTTGAAAATTATTCTGTTTCAGTTGAAGTAACAGAAATTAGTTCCACAGTGCAGAGAAGAGTTCTTTTCATACCATGACTGGAATAACACAATGCAAATTTCCTCTGTGGAAACTACTATAAGAATTTGAAAATAGTATTTTGTAAACTGTGTTATCAAGTTAACATATACATTATAATTTCAATTTTTCCCCATTAATGAAATAAAATAATGAGATAAATGAACTTCAAAAGATACATTTTAACCATCAGAATAAGCACTTTATTAAATTCTTTTGGGAATATATAAAGTATTATGTGGTGCTCAACTCTGATAGCTGAACTATAACTAAAGAATGCAAACTGGGAGATTTGGAAAAAATCAAAACATTATTTTGTGCAACTTACTGAATATAAATATAGAAAACTTGACGAAATCTCAACCATATTAAGCCAAGTGACATTCCCTTTGTATCTAAATACAATGTAAATTTTAAAATCTTTTTTCTATATTATTAGCATCAGCAGTAAACCATAAGTAATTTCGATGTTCTGCAAGTGTGAATCCTTTTTTCATAATTCTTAAGTTATGGTCCAATGTTACCATCTTCACTGCAGCTGAGAACAGAGCTAAATCCAGGTGCTATTAAGATAATGAAGAACAATTTTTTCAATAGCCTGGAGAAATATAAATTACAAATGAACTGTAGATTAATCACTTAATATGCTACCCAAGATATTCAATCTTTTACTCATATTTGAGAAGAAATGGCAAAAAAAGAAACATCAACAACAAATAAAATTAAAAATAAATACAAAGGAAATGCCTCACAGCACTTAAACATTTGTTTTTGATTTTGGGGAGACTTTGAACAGAAGACAAATACATAGAAGTATGTCATATTTAAAGTTAAAATGAAATGGAAAGATGCATGAATCTGATGCAGTCACAGAAAATAGAGATAGGAAATGCAAAATGGCTCTCCAAATTTAAATTCCATGACTTACAATACTCTAGTTGCAATAAGCTTTATTGGCGAGGTGTGACAAGTGAGCAAAGGGAGAGACATTCAAACAAAATTAAGCCACAGTTCTTTGAAACAGCACAATATCTTTGCCTTAGGTCTGGACAACCAGCTAAGCTGAGAAGGACAAGAAACCTGTGTCAAAATAAGGAGTGGGTGGAAGGTTTGGGAGGATCTGGTGCACAAACTAGCTCTTGTTTCTCCTCCTTCTCCTCCCTGAGTCCAAAGGTGCTGCTAGCTCATCAAACCCTGCCTTGCCCTCGGTCATCCAGCAGAACTTCCAGCCCCTGGCATCCCTTTGATAAATGGGAAGCAGGTGGTGTCTCCAGGATGGATATTAATCTCTTCACAAGATGAGAGTAAACGGAGGAGCTGAGCAATGCTCTGTGATTACTGATTCATGCACACCCTTGCAGAGGATAAAGGAAGTATCAGCTCTCCCTACTTTGATGATGGATTAGTTTGAATTGATACAAAATCACTCACAAATTAATAAACCTGTTGTAGAAAAGTATTATCAAACCTGCTTGTTCAAACCTGCTTGTTTAGAAATACTTGAAAATATGAATCCAACTACTTTCTGCTTCCCTGTACTTGTAGATGGAAAGCAAAACACCAGTTTGGGGATCCTGGTTGTATTAACTGGAGTGTAATTTATTTATTTATGCTTTTTTTTCTTCTGCTTGATTTTCATTTCAGGAAGTTATAGCATTCTAAATAAGAATCACTTTAAGCTGTCTATGTTCTTAAAAGAGTCTTATTATGTTTTTTTTTTTGCTTTTAAACATATGCTAAAAGCATTATAATAAAAACTGCAAAATCCTACCTGTAGTTGCCATTCATGGACTGGAAGAATGCGAGGAATAATGAGATTCAATGATCTACAAGCTAACAGAACAGAAATTAATTTTTCCTAACTGCATAATTTTGCAGCCTATTTTCTAGCACACAAAAAATATTCAAATCTCTTTTGAAGACGTTCAAGTGGACCCTAAGAAGATTGACCAATCCAACTGGGGAAGAGATATCTCATAGAAGGTTTTGCCACTTTCATGATTTCTTGTTTGTCAAACTGTTAAATGAAATACAAACTTCCAGATTTGGAAGAAAATAAAAACATCACAGCTGCAATCATTTTTAACAACTGGATAATAAACCAGTGATTCAAGCACTAGGAAGTTGAACTTCTGCTTCCTATATCCCATATATAAAAACTAGAGTGAAAAATCTTTCAACTGGAGGACGTTACAGTAGCACATATTAAATTATAGATGCCTCCAAGGTCTAGATAGTTCCCTGCTTGCACTGATCACTTTTTCCTCAGCTCTACACATGACATGAAAGAAGAAGGGAGGAACAGTGCAGGTGGTTAAGCTCAACTGCTCTGACGTAGCAAAAAATGGTTTCAGGTTCCAAATAATGTAGGGATGCTCAATTTTAAAATCCATACAGATATCGAAATGAAAGATTTTGCTCCTGTATTCCTAATGAAATTAGAAGCAACAGATTACCTTAATTTCTAGGATTTAGAGTAGAGGAATACTTTGACAAAGGTATTTTTTCACATCTTATCTACCCTCTTCTGCAAGCTATCAAGGGCTTAGTGCACAATCTGGTTCCAGATTCAGTACCTGGTGTGTCTCGTATGCAGGCAGTACTGCAGAGCTCACCTGTGCATCTGTCTGGCAGATATTTCATGGGCAACAATCTTATCCTTACAATAAAAATATAGACAAGAAGTACTAATAACATCAATAAGGGAAGACTATCACTGTGATTTATAAAAACTCTGATTTAATGAAAGCACAACTACTGCAAGCCCCTTTAGCATCCTTTATATTTTACATCTCTTGTCCATTGCTTATTGGAAGAGATTTTCTGTGTTCTTAACATATCTTTCCTTCATTCTGTGCCTCTAAATTTATCTCACCCAGAAATCTTTCTAAAGTCTTGTTCAGTGAGCATTACGTGAGACTCTATTATGTGCTATGAGCCAAGTTATTTTTCTTTAGAAACATGTTAATTTACTCTTTATTCCTTTATGACACTTTCTTTCATTTTGTTATACTCAAAGCAAACTATAGACATTAAATATTTTAGGCATTGATAAATCAAGGCAAGCACCCACATTCAAGATCAATAATGTTACAAGATGACAGTAAATGTAAAACACTCAAAGCCCTGTAAATATTTTAAATCTGTTTCTGAAGATTTGCAAATGTTTGATGCAAATTCTGGAAGTAGTGAAAGGCCATCAGAAAGAGAACTGGGGCTGTAATCATTAAGTAACAAGACTGTTTGCAGTCTTTGTGAAAGTGCTGAAATAGTTCTGAGTGTCTCAGATATGAATTTCTTTGTGTTCTCCTTCCTTTGGAACTTCAGGCTCTTGATAAAGCAAAAATGAACCGAACATCTTGTGCTCAGAGAAAACAAAGGAACGAAGGAAAGCAGTGATAACACTGAAGGAGATCTTTAGAGAGGGTAACATAGAACGAAGGCAGACTAAAGATGTCTTACAACAGATGAAATGACCCCTATGCTAAAGAAAAACATGCTGAGGTTAGATAAGAAAAGGGAAAAAAACCCTTTCTAAGCAGGAGAAATTCAGCAAGGGTATTTCCAGAAGAGACATCAGCACTGGAGATGCTTACAAAGATAAAATGTTGAAGGGAAAAGCACAGAGAAAGCTGTGTGAAATCCTAGTGCTCACAGACAGTAAAGCAATTGCAAAGAAATCTTCAAGAAGTAGGGCAAGAGAAGTTCTTTTCCAGGGATCAGCATGAAAGAACAGACCAGACTACTACCAGCTCTGTAAAAATGGAGAGGCTTTCCTGATTGACCCATACCATCTTAGATCCAGTATCCTCCATTGCTTTCATAGCACTGCTTTCTTATAGAATGAAATACAGGACAAGAGTGAAGCAGCTAGTATAGAGTCACTGATTTTGTTCCTCCTTTATTTTTTATCTCCCTTTATATTTTATTCCCTTTTGCCTTTATTTGCTTTGCTTACTGTACCTAGAGGTTTCATGTTAATTTTTCCAACCTCGAGAAATTATTCTCCTAAAATTGTAGCTCTAGATATGCCCCTAGGCATGTTTCTCTCCTATTTCTTTTCAGTCAAGTACTTTATTTTGAGACTTTCACAGTTGATATTGGTTTGGTACAGAAGGTACTGAAGAATTTTGTAACCATAGGAACTGAGCTAAAGACAAAACATCTGTCTTGACAAAAAACATGGAATTTTTTCATTCTGAAAACATAGAAAGAAAAATTTTCATATCTACTCATCTCTGATTTTTTTTCCCAATGAACTGAAACAAAGGGAGGGTTTACTATCAATATTAAAAGACACGCTTAGGACTTACATGTGATCTTATTCTTTATTGGTTTTGTCATCTTTGCAAATTCATCCTCCCAAAAATGTTGATTTTTAATTACTTTTTCTCTATAATATATTCTAAAGAATTATTTTGGTTTGGTTTGATTTTCTTTTTTTACTCATATTTGAAAAAATGGTAATGGTAAGATTAATTAATACTCTACTGTCTGTGTTCAAGTACAACAAAGGCAAAGGAACACCCTTCCCTTGAAATTTTCTCTCCATAACTAAGCTGACCTTTAAATGTATAATTTTGTTAGGCAAATATCACCATAAAAAATTAGCCACTGCTTTATTGTTTTCTGCAAGCAAATCCTGATTATTTGGCTCTCCACAGAGCTGTGACACAGTTTAATAACTGACGCTTCTCTGCTTATCAGCTCTGGAAACCAAAACGGTGTGTTCTGCTATAAATCATACTCATTGCTGCACTTCATTTTATTGCATGGCAGTAGAACATCAACAGAATTGCTGCAATCTGTTATTTACAGATCTCTTGCAAGACACAGGTGGCAACTACTTTTTGTGTTGTAAGAAAAAAAGAGACCTCTCTCACACCCTAACACACCTTAAGTAGTGTTCTAGAAATGCCGGTGTTGATGCTGGGACAGAATTCATTTGTTCTCATTCACAGTAACCTTTGATTCTGTTATAGTGACTTATATAGCTTTTTTCTTATAAATTCTCAGATGGGACCTTGCTCAACCTATTTCAGTGCTAGAATGAAGGAATGATACAGCCAACCCGTAAAACTTTGTTAAAAATATGTAATTACATATTTTTCTCATTTGCTGGCATTCTACATAGCCAGTTTTTTTCTGCTTAGAGAAGAAATTATAAAGAATGTCTTTTTCATTAATAGTAGAAGTGTTGTAGAATAATACATGCACATGCAGGAAATCAATGGAAAAGTTTTATCTCTAGTTTTATTAATAGTGAAACCCAATCAAAATTATTAATTCCTACTATACCACTCAATTCTGTCTGTTTGAATTGTGTGGTGACCAGCAATATTTGCTATAGATTTGTGATTAATTGTAGGTAGGAGTGATTTCAGACTGAACTGGGAGACAATATACTGAAGGCATTTCAAATATTTCTCACTTTCGTTCAAACTGTTTAACTCAAATGAACATGTACTTATTACACAGAGGTAGAAATGTTGGAAATTGTTTTGAAGAATACTGAAGGTAAAAATATCTAGACCAAAGACATCACTGTATAAGTAATTCACAACATAACCACAATATGTGATACTTTATTTGATTCTTTTTAAAATACTGTTTTATACAAATTGATGGAATGCTGTCATCAGCAGTCTTCATTATTTTTCTGATTCATATGAATTTATTACAGTAGGAATTTGATTCAACCCATTACTCCATCAGAATTTTCCTGTAATGAAATAATTTTTCTAAAAAGAATGAGGCAAAGGTTTTAAATTTTTAAATGGTTCACTCCACATAGGAATATTATTAGCTGGATAAAGCAGCTAATAATTCTTATGGTAAAAGGCAGGGTGAAAATATAAAGGGAATATCAAATACACATTTCCTGAGATCTATTAAATAACAGTACAATCTCACTAGGGAAGTGCAATAAGTTGTTTCACTTGACAAATTTTAAGTGGCTTGGAAAAACCACTGTAATAATTTCTTTCATTAAAAGAAAGCACTAAGTATTTTACACTGTTATTTTCATCCCCAGTTTCTGTTTTTGTACTGTTCTACTTTATTAATTTCATTTACTGCAGCTGATCTATTTTAAGAAGTGTGTGGGTTCCATTTACAAAGTACTTCTGCAACAGAAACCTGCCTAGCAGGACTCGAATACATTTTTAAAAAGACGTGAAAAATAGCTTTGATCCTCTTTCCCTTCTTTAAATAAGAATTTCCATGGAGAGAAACTGAAACAGAATTAATCAAGCCAGAAGCACCTCCTTCGCAGGCGAAACCGAGCGCGTGTTGGCTCAGTGACGCAGTGAGAGCCCAAGCAGCGCTCCCTGCTCCTGCTGAGGCTCCTGGTGCTGCTGAGGCTCCTGATGCTGCTGAGGCTTCTGGTGCTGCTGAGGCTCCTGATTGCTCCTGCTGAGGCTCCTGGTGCTGCCCGTGCTGCTGCCAGGCCGGCTGCTGTCACCTCGGCGCCTGCTCTTGGTGCTGCTCCATGCTTTGGGACGGAGCGCCAAGGGTACGCAGCACTGTCCTGTGCCAAACGCGAATAAAGCAGCTTGGGAAAGCAAACCCTGTAACTACTAGTGCAGAAGACCAATAAACCCTGCCAATTACTCGTTGGCACCAAAGGCTGAGGAGAGGAATAATGACAAAAAAAAAAACCCAAACCAAAACAAAAAAAAAGTATAAGGGCGTAAGTTTGGAACAAGTTTCGAACTTGATGAGAGCCATGGGAAAATGTCAAATGCATCACACCAGAGATTTTGAGCAGGATTACAGATAGAACTTAGGTATCAAGGGCAAATGATTTAGTTGCAATTGCCATTGTTTAAATGACTTATAAAGGTTAAAGGAAAAAAATATTATGAAGCCCAATTTATTCAGTAGTGAAATTTTTAAAATCTTTTATACATGTAGAGCAAGATGCCAGGTCTGAGGTTTTGCTCAGGCATTCAACAGTTTATTCACTGACTCAACACCTATTAAATGACGTCACTGCAAATTGCAGTTTCAAGCAAAACCTTCTTGGTTCTGGAGGAATTTACCATAGATGTCCAGAAAATGGGCCAGTTATTTGCATGCAGAGTTAAGTTACCATCTGGGCCTGCCAAAAGAAGAGCCCAATTAGTGAACTCTGGTATTCTACTGGAGTGTAGGCACCAAACTATGACAACATGACCTTCATTTCATGCAGGTCACAAAACAACAGTCTACTAATAAAACAGCTATATAATTGAGATAAACTTATTACCTTCTTATGTAGTATTTCTTATACCTTGTTTAATCTCTGAAGTGTCTTGTTCCTTAAGCTTCTTTTCGTTGGCTCTTCATTGCAAATACGAATGAATACAAGTACGACGTAATTTTAATATTTATTAATATATATATGAAATTGAATCATAACCAGCTATGGTATTTGTCCAAAACACTTTGTGTGCAGATCTATATTTGGTANGCAGCTATATAATTGAGATAAACTTATTACCTTCTTATGTAGTATTTCTTATACCTTGTTTAATCTCTGAAGTGAATTGTTCCTTAAGCTTCTTTTCGTTGGCTCTTCATTGCAAATACGAATGAATACAAGTACGACGTAATTTTAATATTTATTAATATATATATGAAATTGAATCATAACCAGCTATGGTATTTGTCCAAAACACTTTGTGTGCAGATCTATATTTGGTATAACTCAAACTATTAGTGTTAATATAGTGTTAACCATTAGCCTTTTCAAGTTGGAATGCAGCTTTTATTAGTGCAGGAAGTCAGGAATTAGTCAAGAGTTTGGAACCACAAATGATACAACACCTTTACTGTTCTACTAACTACTGACAATTCTGATAGAGATTCTAAATGAAGCAAAAAACGTTAGTCAGCACTTTGCCAGAGGAATAGGTTTTAAATGTCTACACTGTAAAGAAAAGCAGAGTGAAATTTTCTAGAAAATCCTTTATGTCTCATCCAAAAATCTGCAATTCCAGGTATATTTTGGCCTTTAGCCAAACATTCACTGACAAGCCAAAGAAAAGAATGTCATATTCTCAGTCAGTGGTATTCAGATGCTGTAACAGCAAGGTGGCAGCTCGAGGTCTCCTACCCAGGTACAGACATGGCTCCATCTCTTTCAGTTTATAGGATATGGCAGGTTTTCAACTGATTGTGATCAGTGGTAGTGATGGTAAAAATTGCAGCTTCTGTAGCAAACAGTTTTTGAAGTATTTGTATTTGTAAGTATTTGAAGCAAATATTTAAGCTTTGACCAACAGAAACTCACCTTGTTAACTATAACCATATAGGAAATGTACTGACTTGTGACAGAGAAAACAAAGACATCACTTTTGCAAGTTCCATGGAGACAAAACATTGATTATTTCCCCAGTCTGTTTTACAGAAGACAATATCTCCCCTATAGCAAATTGATGTTTCCAGTGATACAAATACCAGACCTGCTTAGGAACTGAAATTAATTTGACACTCCAATTTCTAGAGGATTTCCTAAGTGTGCTGTCAGAAAATGGTATTGGCATTTCACGTTTAGTTTTGTTTACTATTTACTTTAGATTTTTGATCCCTTTAGGTATCTGCCAGATGTATATTCTATCATGAAAACACTTTATGATACTGAAAACTGCTGTCATGTCTTAGTTCAGACAATTCTGAATGTGCTCTGACATCACTGGGACAGGTTTGGGCTGGTAAAGAAGATGCAGAAAAGAAAATACAGTAGCAATTTTTTTTTTTTTTGCAAACAAATGTTTGCAAATACAGTTGCAAATTTTTATGAAAAATCCCCTATCTCCTAAAATGCACTTTTATGGCAACCTCAGTTAATAAAATTTTACTGAGGAAAATCAATTCATAAACAGCATTACTAGCAAATTCAGATAGCAATACACATGCTTCAAAATAAATGACAACTCTGCTCTACATTAACCTTACCAAAAATGACAGTCTCTAGTTAGATTCAGGTTGGTCAGGTTCTTCTCTTTACTGCCACCAAGGTAATTGAAAATAAAGATTAGCCAATTTAACTAACACAATGGTGAAAAAATATGGAAGTTAATGATTCAATGCTAATTGTTTTTAAAAATGCTATCACTTGGTGAAGTCGTTTAATTAGTAATTTTCTTCTTAAATTTTCCCTGCTCAAGGCAATCCTATGTTCATTGTAAAAAAGTAGAGAATAAGGTGAGGTATAGTGTGTTGCTTACAAGTCACTGGATTTTCTGAAGCTTAATATGAACGTGTAAAATAGCAATCTGCAATCTTGTAAAATCTGTCTCCTCAATAGCACTGTGTTTTATTTTGTGAAGAGAGAAGTAATAATTTTTATACAGAGCAGCAAAACTACTTGTGCCAGTAACTTCCAAAGAGTGTGGAAAATACCCCAAACCAAAAAACCAAGCAAAGAACACTTCCCAAAAATTAATGAACCTTTTTGCATTTCATCATGAAGGAAAAAAGAAAAATCAAAGACAGGAATATTTTTGAAATTAAGGTTTGACTCATTATTATTAGCATTATTGAATATTTATTCAAGTAGGAATTTTGCATGAGTACCTTGTCAAATTTCTCCTTCATGTTAATATTAAATATATCCAGAGGCACAATTGTATTAAAAAAATTGTGTAGTTTAAAGTCTAAATAGTTTTTGAGATTTAAAATTTCAAAATAATGTTTTAAATCAGTTTAAAATTTGTTTTGGCCATTGGCAATAGACAGTTGAGACAGCAGTCATAAAAAATTTTTCAAAATTAATTCATTGCAATATACCGGATTTTGAAAATAATTGTGATTCATCTCCATGAAAGAACTCTAAGGATTTTATGTCTATACTTGTAGTCCATAGTAGTACCAACCAAAAACTAAATCAAAGTGCTCTCCCTTACAGTATTTACTACAGTCAAAAATATTGCTATAAAGCCAGAGTAAAGGATGAATGTGGGCTTAGATCTAAACATGCAAAGAAAACTTATTTTCACAGGAGTATATCAAAAGTGTACCAAATGTCACCCCTGGTTTACAGTTTTATCCAGATGAAACTTGTCACACCTTTTGAGCATTTGAACCAAATGACAGAATCTCTACCTTTCTGATCCTGCACTATGGCTATTGTATGGTCATACTTTAAATATTGCTTACATGCTTAGTGTGTATATTTCTTCTCTTTGTGCTTTTGGCAAGTTTATTGAACAGACTGAGTGATGGATGGAGCCCTGTCAATGTCACTACCCTACTAAAATCCAAGATATTTTTCTTTCTTTGATGTTGATGATGATTATGATGCCAGAATCAGTGAAATATAATATCCTGTGTTTTTATCTCCTTGTTTGGTCTTTCACACAGTCAGGTGGAAGCTATAACATTTCTTTTACTCATCACAAAATATAACACACAGCAAGACAAGGGGCAGCTCAGGACCCAGTTCATGACAGCAAACATGCTACACAGTGAAGCACCAGCAGCTGAGCTGGACATAACCTAGACTATTTAGATGTTAGGTGCAGCCCTCTCATGTATAAATGCAGTACATAAGCAGTATGGTCCTGGCATCTCAAAGTTTTGTTTGAACAAAAGGAGTATGTTGGTAGAATTGCAGGATGGATTTCAAACTCAAACAGAAATAATGTCTATGAATGTCAAAACACAGTCTCCACTTCATCCACTGCAACCTTTCTCTCTCCTTTTCATCTTTTTCTTTTTTCTGAAAACTTGCCATGCTGCAAATTTAGTCAATTAATTGGTTTGGCTTGGTTTTTACAGAAATATATATACAGATCTGTAATTTTGTTTGAATTTCTATACAAATAAAATCCTTTAGATGAAGCAAACACTGATAGTCAAATCTTAAAGCTATTTTATATGTAAAGCAAAACCTGATCTTAATTCAGAGTTCTGCTCTTTTGTCTTCATTGTTAAGGATGTTTATTTTTAATGTAACAAAACCATTAACAACATTCTATAGCATATAACTTAGTAACATATATTGGGTGATACTGTGGACAGCACTAGAAACCTATTAATTCCTTGAACTCTGTCTTTTAATTATGCATAACCCTCATGATCTCCAGCCTAAAATCACATTGACTGGGATTTATTTAAACCCAAGTGTCTCATTTTGTTTTCTATAATCCACCAAATCATTATATCTTCAGAAACCTGAGCAGTGCCCACCAGCTTCTTGAAGAGCAGATTCAGGAATTTTTTCCTATTTCTAATTCTAATTCTAATTATGCACATTTTAATATTTTAACACTATATATGCTGGTTACTCTCGATATGAAAAGGAAATATCTGCACAGAGCTTTAGCAGTTGCTTTAGCTGTGATGCCACTTTTCACGTAAAAGCATGATAATAACCTCATCACTCAGGCAGAGGATCTTTCTCCACAGAATGTCAAAGTCAGGAACTGAAATAATGTTGTCCACATTCAGTATGATAGTTCTTGCAATAGAATTATACTGCAAAATTAGTTTTACAAATATAGTTTCCTGCAAGTGTGCATATATTGTGCATGTCTGCCTGTATCCAATTGTGCTTCCATGCTGAGCTTAGGGGTTGTCTGTCAGAATCCACTAAAATGCATTTAACCTCCAGCTGCACCTGTTCTAACCTGCTCTTGCACCACAGCTGTTTTCTCACTACTGACAAAACAACTGGAAATAGATCTCATACAGTAGACTGCCATCATCAGAAATTATGTTTCTGAATAGTTAAGTAAAAGACCTATATAGAATCAGAACAATACATTTTCATTCATCACAGACCTATTTTTTGCTTCCTCTGTTTTTGTGACTCCATCAACTTTAATATTTCATGCTATGTGATGAGTTGGAGAAAATAAGATGGGAACCAGTGTTGTGACCTACATTTTCTCTCATGCATTTTTTGGAAATTTTCTACTATTGGCATGGAGATCAACACTGGCATATTGATTAAAAACTTTTGTCAGAAGAATGACAAGTGCACACACAGACTTGTATCCTATGTTCAGGAGCATCTATATTGAACCTTTCCAGAGGAAGCATTTATTTGTTATCCAGTAGCTGGGATTTTTTTTTTTTTTTCCTAAGAACTGCAAGTATACCATCAACAGAATATTAATATGGAGGGACTAAAGTTTAATAGATTTACTTTTGTAACTAAATAGATTTAATAGATATTTTTAGTAAAAATCTGTTATCAGGAGCTGTCAGCTACAAAAGTTTCCCATGAACCTTCTATACCCATTTTCCTTAACCCCACAATAGGTGATAATACCTGAACATAGTAATATTGGTTCACAAACTATATGGCTAATTGTTGTCTTGTTATTATGGGTGTTCTGTACTGACTGCCTGATGGCTACTGAATTTGATTTAAAGATGTTAATTTTGACCTTGGCATACTTAAAATGAGCACAATAGTACACAACCATAGTGACATTAGTAAGACCATATGTTCACTAATGAAAAGCACCCTTGTTTAAATGAAAAAACTATAGGAAAGCTGTTTTTAATGAAGACAAGGGTCAAACATTTTTCACTTTACCTACAACTGGCAGTTTTAATCTCTAGCTTTTTCCAGACCTAAGAACCAAGAACAGTATATAGAGGCTCAAAATATTTTCAGCTCCAAGGAGAGTTCACAGCTACAGTAGAGTAAGATTTTATTTCCTATTTTCTAAAGGATTCTGGTTTTATTTTTGTGATAAATTCTGCTTTTAAAATACATGTGTTAGCTCTGGATACATTAAGCATGCTTGTGTAGTTTTAAAACATAATTTATTTCAGAAAAGTAAATTTTTATTTTCAAAATATAAGCTCAAACCATTGGACTTGATTGCTGTCTAAGGGAGACATTCCTTTTTAAAAAATTTAATATGGGCTGAAAAATAGTTCTCTAACCACTCTTGATTTTTTTTCCAATTTCAACACAAATTTTCTCAGAGTCAAAAAAAAAATTCGAGTCATTATAATCTCTAATAAACAGACACTTGTGCACACTTACATAAAAATAAAAATTAATCTCATCCTTCACTTTCTAATACTTTCTGAAATCCAATAGCTGTTTATTCAGTTCAGGTACTTCAAACTCAGATTGTCAGGTACTCATTGAATCCAGTTCACAGAGAAGAGAAAAGCTTTGGCTAATTGCAATGGAATTACTTTTGAAGTAATTCTGAATGGGAAATTTTTTCCATTCAAAAATCAGCTTTTGACGTGCTATTTAGATACATATTATTAGGAATAAGAAAAATAATATTCCTACATACAGAGGAGTAGCACTTCTGCAGAATTTATAGGATGGATGATAATATTATTAACATTGTTGTGCTTTTCCCTACAACACTCCTCCTGCTCTGGTTTTTAGAACATATATTTTCCCTCCCCTGTGCAGCTAAAGAGGGAAGGGACAAAGTGGCTTTCATGGGCACCTGACATCCAGCCAGCATCAAACCACCAGAAGACCACATTCTAAATATCTAAAATTCCCATTCCAATATGCACAGGAAACATAGGGATGTTTTGACTACAGCCTGGAACCTTAAAACTAAACTATGCTGGCCATGCACACAACCAGAAATGCTGCTGCATGGGCATCTTGAAGCTCCCAAGGAGGCACTGAGCTGGCTTAAGCACTTTTATGTCTGACTAAACAGATATCTTTTTCTAAAGACTACATAGCTCTTAATTTAATGTCTTCTTTGTTGCAAGTACCCAATGCATCTAATTTCTAGTTTAAAGAAAGAACCTGTGTTATAACTAAGAACTTCGTTAACAGTCATTTTTTACCCATGATTAGTTAGCAGACAGGACAGTAAAATCCAGCAGCTCTTTTAATGCAAAATAATGTTCATTATGTTTTACTTGCCACAAAGTCACCATGTTATTTTGGACCTAAAGAACCAGCCATGAAGAAACACAATGACAAGAATTTACTCTTATTCGTGTCTCAAAGTATTTTGACTGGCTTCATTTGAATGTCAGACATTATTCTAAGCCATATTTGCACATTTCTTATCAACAAAGGCCTACTGAAATGGGTAAAGATTGAATGTCTAAATCCAAATACCTAAGAAACATAAAGGGAAAGAGTCTTTGTCTATTCAAACCAGTATTATGCTACATAAAATATAATTAAAACACAGCAAAATGAAATGGGTAATCAATGAACTTTGAACTGATAGTTAAATCAAGTAAGAAATTACTTATTCCATGTTCTGAAATATCTGACTCATAAAAACCTCCTTTTCTTACAGATTCTACTCCTAAATCATATATCTCTTTCTTTTCAGAGTGACAACATCATCTTTCTGTGTAGTAATTTAGAGATTAATTCTGAGAAAAAATATTTGTGTTCTCAAACTCTGTAGGTTCCAACCAAAATATGCTGATAGCACACAATTAGACTAAGCAAGAGAGAGAATTGAAGTTTATGTGGAGGAAAATCCATACTGAGATAACTGAGAGCCATGAGTTAATTGGAGTTCTGTGTCCCAGTTGTCCCAGTTTAAAGTCTTTGCTGCAGCCATCATGGGGCTGAGGAGGAGGCTTGCATTCTGAGGTGTTCATCACCAGCAACCTTATCCTGTACTGCTAAATTACTCTGTGCAGCAAATGCATTTCTTCTTTGTCTCCCATCAGTACCAGTACAGAGATGAATCTAACACTCAAATGCACCCCATTCATTGCACTGACCTAGATTTCATTGCACCCTGAACCCTTCCATTTTAGGTGACATTCCTTATCCATGAGGTAAAATTACTTATCCATAACTATGGGACAAGCATTAACCTTTTTGGCATGTTAAAGCCCACAGAGGGCAAGATGTATTGATAACATTTTGAGCTGAATTATGTGTATGCAGCATACTGTAATCACTAACTGTGACTTGCCAGATGTTTAAAAATGTTATGGCCCACACAATAAATATTGCAGTTAGAAAAAGAAAATGAAGCAGTGAAGAGAATTGCATTTTTTTCTACCCAAGGTAACAGAATCTTCTCTCATTTGAGGTTTTCAAAATGTTTTAAATGTTTTTATTAGATAACGAATTGCACACTTTCTGTGCAAATATCTGAGATTCAGCAACTTGGGGCATGATCCTCAAATCCTAAACCAGGAAGTAACTTCCTCCTTAACCCTCTGCCACACACAAAAAAATTCATAGTAATTTTCAAAACACAACTAATTTCGGTGATCTGGCTGTTAGAAGTTATAGATCCACCTCTCCTCATTCTTCTTACATCTTTAATCCCTGAGAGACAACTAATATACAGAAGCCATACAATCTTATGTATGACACAAAGACCCAGTTAGTTTAACTCATGCAATGGATCCTGCTTGTTTTCCAAATGCACTGGAGCCACTTACAATCCAGTTCATAAAAGGGGTACTTCTAATACAGCAAGTTTTGAGTAAAAAATACTCAAATGATGAAAGGTTTCCTGGAAGACACTGTAAATGCCACTCAAGATCAGTCAGCAAGTTGATAATGTCAAATCTAACAGACCTGCACATCATTTCCTCTTTCTCAGTTATTAATGAAGAAATAATTTAGAAGGTTCATGCTGCTCAAAATGTTATCACCTGAAAAAATTTTCAGTCACATCCTTACTCAAAGAAATTAATAGTCATGTGCCAATTTATTTTAATCAACAAGAAAAGCTCCTTGAAAATTATTTCTTGATAATTCACTATATAAGCAAGCAGAAAAGAAACACATACTGACACCAAGGAAAATTTCCAGTCTTGTAAAGAGGTTAGGGCTGTAAGAATTCATTAACTTAAGAAAATCACTGAGATTCAATAATAAAAACTGCCTGTACATTTTATAGTTGTAAGGCTCCATAAAATACAAATTATATTAAACAAAATGAAAAGGTGCTTTAAAAATTTTGTCAGGAGGATTGAATTTTATGAGCCTGTAGTTTGGCTAGTGAAATTATTTGAGTGACATGAAGATTTTACTTCTCTTTCCATACATATTGAATAAAAATGGATTGCCCCTAATAAAACGACACAGCTGTGGTTTCTCTCCCAACCTCATTTTCAAGTATACAAAATATATGGAAAAAGAATACAGGAGAGGGAAGTTAAAAATTGAAGTTAACATTTACTATTCTGTTCAGACTGTAACTCTTACACTGACTATGAAATCGC
>VZTT01031054.1:9439-19776 GCA_013400855.1 Buphagus erythrorhynchus | reverse complement strand
ACCGGCTGGGGGCTGTGTCACAGGCAGGCTGGGAACAATGTAAAATACAATGTAATCACCGGCTGTGATTACCTCCTGTAAATGGAGATGGTGCGTTTCAATGGCTCGCAGCTGTTAAAGAAGACATTAATGTGTGGGAGATGCTGTGGCATCCGTAAATTGAAGATGTCTTGCTTCTGTGCTGATTCACAATCTCAAAGCTGTGGGGAAAAAATTTAGCCCACCTGAAGGACCTTACTAAGTTCCATAGTTAAAACCAGAAGTATTATAACTCCTGTGTGATGTAAAATTTCCTTATCAGTTAAAAATTATCAATATGGAAAGCAAACATTGCGTTCAAAATGCCTTTCCCCTTTGGGGAATGTTTTTATCACCCAAGATTGATTAAATGGGGCGGGGGAGAGTGTAGAAATTATGGAGCTAGTGCTAGTGGTAAACCTTAAAAGAATACAAGTCTTATAAAAGTAAAAAAAAATACCCAATTCAATACTCTTATGTATTACGTATACATGCACTCACCATTATTTAGGAATAGTGTAGTGCCAGTCCACTGTCTGCAGGTACAACATCATTTCTTCTGGCAGCTGCTCAGCCCCGTGTGAACACACGTAGGAATATCTTGGCTACAGAAAGGCCTGCTCTGAAATAGATAAGACAAACAGAAACCATTCCTTGAAGAAGGAGAACAGTGTTATAAAACAGGTGCTGGTGCAGTGTAGGAGAAGCTGAGGGGGAGGGTTGTGGTGTCCAGGTTGTATCTCCCTCGGAGATGTGTTATTTGGAGCAGGGCTGGAACCTGGCACCGTGCCTGGAAAACAAAAGCAGCCCTGATGTGTCTGAGGCATGTTTAACAATAGTGCTAATCCCCCTTTGCAGAGCATTGCCGAGGTGTTCCGATGTTTTATTTGTATGGAGAAGCTGCGGGATGCCCGCCTGTGCCCCCACTGCTCCAAGCTCTGCTGTTTCAGCTGTATCCGGGTGAGTTTGCTTGGTTTAGTCTATTCTTTCAAAGGTTTGAGCTGAAAACTGACTGAGCTTATGAAAAAATTTTTTTCCTGCAGTTCCAAGGATTCCTTTTTTTTTTTTCCTCCCTCCTTTAGTTTCCCTTTCTAAACCTTTTATAACACCCCTGAGGAAGGAAGTAGGCAGGCTGTGCATTGCCTTCAGTGGTGCTAATTATAGGCACCATCTGGAATAATTGCTTTAAGGAAGAGACACACAATGATCCCTCCTTTAGTGCCTCCAGAGAGCTGGTGATGCATGTATGGAAGGCAGAAGTTGGGACAGAAATCAGATGCTGACTTTGCATCTGGGAAGGTCACAGCATCACCTCCTGCATCCTGGAGGTGTTTTATAATGTCAGGCTGGTGTGGTGTGATCAGGTGAGGCCAGATCTTCCTCAGGGGAGTCTGAGGCAGCACTTGAATCCTCATTTCTTTGCTAAGGCTGTGGTTCCCAGGGTATCACACTCCAGTTCCAAATCCAGATGCTGTTTTGTGTTGCTGTAGCAGCAAAAGGTTCAGCTGAGGTTTCCAGACCTCCAGTAGTATTTCCAGAAATTGGAACAGACATTCATCCTTCGCTCTGGAAGCTCTGGCAAGAGCTGTAGGTGAAGGATTCGTGCTGCATATTAAGGATTTTAGATGACATATTGTTGCTGGGTGGTGAGAGATTATTCATGAGACTCTTTAAATGTAGTAGAGAGCTGACAAATATAAACCCATCAACTGCTGAGCTTTTACACTTGTGAGTTGTAGTGGGCAGGTGAAGTTCTTTGCTGAGCTGTTTGTCCCTGGAGCTTTCTGGAAGAGAAACATTCATAGGCTCCTTGTGGTTTTGATCATTGAACTTCAGATATTTAATTTGTCTATAAATAACCCAAGAGGAAGAAATAAATTACCTTGAAGACTAATTAGGCTCTGAAAAAGATGCTTGTGGTGTCTTTTTCTATCCTTTATTGAAACATGCTCTTTAGTCTAAGACTCTGAGAATCTACCAGGTGGGTGGTTTCTAATGCAATATTTGGTACCTCACAATTCTCTGTATAATTTTAACTAAAGCATCTCTGACATCTAAAGACAAGTGGTTGCTTGTTTCTAAGACACATATAGCAGCT
Source organism: Buphagus erythrorhynchus (assembly GCA_013400855.1). NCBI lineage: Eukaryota > Metazoa > Chordata > Aves > Passeriformes > Sturnidae > Buphagus > Buphagus erythrorhynchus. The sequence continues at coordinate 17,660 of VZTT01031054.1, read as the reverse complement.
TCTTCTGTGACTAAGTGGTTGAACAGTTAAATTGAAAATTTGTTAAAAAAGGAAAAAATACACGAAAGTTGTAATAAAAATAAATAACTCCTAATTAATGATAGAACATATTTGCCTGCAGTTCATTCATTCCAGTCTGTTTAAAAAGGTTTTTCCTTTTTCCATCACAGCGTTGGCTGACTGAACAAAGAGCTCAGTGCCCTCATTGTAGGTAAGGTATTTTTAATATCAGGAATTGGGTGGATTGTCCTGTTATGATCAATCTCTTTTTCAGTGCAGGTTGTACTAAATTTGAAGCTTGGTTTTTTGTGAGACCTGTCTGCTGTTTCTATAAAAATTGGCCCAGGTATAATACTTCTAAAATGCATTCTAGTTTTGTGACAAGCTGAGCAGGATCTTTGTTCTTCCCACATAACACTGCTGTGCACATAGCTGGTGTAATAGGAGTAACTAGAGGAAATTCCTCTTTATATTCTTCTTTCAAAAGTCAGAGCCCAGGAAGTTCAGTTTTCAGGGTGAAGGTGTCCATTTTTTATACCTGTAATTTGTGTGATGTGCCTGTGCAGTTCTCACCTCTCCCCAAATGATCAAAATGACTTAATTTTTTTTTTCTCTTGGAGTAACCAGTACAACTTCTGCTTTTTTTTTTTTTGCCTGTGACTCTTCTGGCAATGTAGAATTGAACTGAACTCACTTCAGTGGTTCTCCTTTATCTCCTGGAGCCAAATTCCTGCTCTAACTGTGCCATCCTTCCTGCAGAGCCCCCCTGCAGCTCCGAGAGCTTGTCAACTGTCGCTGGGCAGAGGAGGTGACACAGCAGCTGGACACACTTCAGCTCTGCAGCCTCACAAAGCATGAGGAGAATGAAAAGGACAAGTAAATGGAGTGTTCTTTGCATCAAGTGTTTTGTGGTTTGGCTTATAGGAGCTAATTTTAGTAATGTACTCTCTGTATCTGTGAGGTACTTCTGGAGAGAATACTGAAAGCAACATTTATCTTACAAAAGGTGTTTATTGACTGCAATTGTTCTTCCTGCAAAAGATGTTTAGTGCTTTACTTGCAGGATTGTGTAGCAAAACAAGTGAAAATGTTAAACTGAGTTTGTAGAAAATTCACAGCTATTTTCTGTGGGTGATATGTTTATTTTTTTGTTTAAGGTGTGAAAATCATCATGAGAAGCTCAGTGTTTTCTGCTGGACCTGCAAGAAGTGTATCTGCCACCAGTGTGCACTTTGGGGAGGAATGGTAAGGGGAGACTTGCTGGAATGCACAGGGTGTGAGGGACTTCAAACTTTGTCTGGCAGTGGTTTTGAAGAAGTAGAAATGCTGTGAAACTGCTGTTGTGGCTGTTGGATTGCCATGCAAATACTGCAGGTTTAGGTGTATTTATTATTTAATAACAGTGCTTGTGAAACACAATACTTTCTGTTCATAATTAGAGGAGATTGAATTTTTGCCAAAAGCAGGTCAGAATTACCTTCCTTGTTATAACCTCCCTGATGTTTTGGACAAATTCAGTGTGGTGGGGAGAGTTTTTGTGGGCAAAGGAAGAAGCCTTGCTCAGAAAACACAGCTAACACTTGTTGTTTAATTGTCGTGGCCTCTAATCTCCAAAGCTATTAAATTCATCAGTGTTTATCCATCCAGTTGTGTATTTCAAGGAGAAACAGCTGTTACTGTTTGGAATGTAAGTGGTTAACCATGTGCTGCCTTTTTGTGGGAAGGGCGTTTTAATAATAATAATCATAAAAATAAACCTTCTATCAATATTTGATTTGGTAAAGGATTGCACAGTGAATGAAGCAGTTTATTTTTGGAGGACTCTTGAGACTCCAGATAACTCCTGACAGGAAGCTTTGATGGAATGAGAGCCAAATTCATGACTTCTTACAAAGGGAAGTGAAAGACTGACTTCCTACAGACAATCTGCTTTGGAACTTTTCCAGAATGAGTGATACACTCGTAGGCTTTCTTCCCTTCTCTTTCAGGAATTTAATAGGAGTGGAATAAAGTGGAAAAGAGATGCTTTATTATTCACCACCACCTCCTCCTCTTCCTCCCCCTTTTTCTCTTTGAACAGCATGGAGGACATACTTTCAAACCACTGGCAGAAATCTATGAGCAGCACGTCACAAAAGTGAATGAAGAAGTGGCAAAGCTGAGGAGAAGACTCATGGAATTGATCAGTTTGGTGCAGGAAGTGGTGAGAAAGTTTTCCTGTAGTATTCCAGTGGCAAAGGACAACTGTAAAGTGTACCTGTTAGAAGGTGATGAGATTGTCCCATAGAGAGACCTTTTTGTTTTTTTATTTGGCTCTTTTTATGCAATGTGGAGAGATCAAAATATTCTCAGTTCTGGTTTAGAGTTAAGTAACAGAATTTTTCTTTTGGGGTGTGCTGTTTAAAAGCTGAAGTTGCACACTTCTTTGAAAGATATATTTTTGTCAACACTTTAAGTGCATTTCTGTCATGCTAAATAAGTACAAAAATGCTTTATTCTAGCAGCTTGTTTTCCTCTCTCTAGGAAAATAAACTGTAAATGTATTTGAGCCTGCAGGATGAGCAGTTCACCAGTTCACCTGCAGGATCACCAGTTGGGGGTTTGTTTGTGCACCTCCTTTTTCTTCCCTGTGGGGTAAACATATCAGAAATCCAAACAGTGTCACATTCAGCTTGGGCAGTTTCAGTGGGAATTCCAGCAATTGGATGCAGTTTCTTGTTTCCCAGGAAGGATTACTTTTGTGTTCTGGTACATTTATTATGTGTAGTCTCTGTGCAGATAAAATCAGGTATTTTTGGAGTGGGTTTCTGTATGATTTTTGCCTGTTGTTCAGGTGCTTGTTTGCCACATGCACTGCTAGATTTGCTCTTCCCCAGCTCAGATGTGACTTTTTAAACACAAGTGTGGTGATGAAGTGCTGAGAGTTTGTGGCCTTCCCTGGCAGGGAGAATGATGCTGGTTTTATCCATTACCACCAAACTTTTCTGTTTTTATCACGTTATTCTCGTTACCACAAAGAACTTTTCCGTGCTGCTCAAGTTGCAGAAGAGAAACTGGCAGCTGCATTTACAGGTCTGATAGTAAAGAATCCCCAGGTGACAAATCCCTGTGTGATCAGACAATGTTGCTCAGCTTCCCAGTTCCCTTTTGGGCCCTCTGAGGGATCCAGTGAAATCATGGCTACTCCAGGAATGCAGCTCATCAAAAGCAGCGCTCCTGCTTTCCCTCCTAGGGGATTTAGAGACACTTAAGCATTTCTGGGGTCTGAGAGAGTGGAGCCAGGGTGTGTCTGAGTGGGCAGTGCAGCAGTGTGAAGGTTTTTTTTGTCGCTGTCTGTGTGGCCCTGCAGGAGCGGAACGTGGAGGCCGTGCGCAGCGCCAAGGACGAGCGCGTGCGCGAGATCCGCAACGCCGTGGAGATGATGATCGCCCGCCTGGACACCCAGCTCAAGAACAAGCTCATCACCCTCATGGGTGGGTGTTGGCCTCTCTGAGGAGGGGAAATTTATTAACAATGTGTAAATCCACTGAGAAACGTTGTTTTACTGGGAGCCTGACTCCTTCCCGCTGTGGTGTTGAGCAAGTTCACTGCTGGCCGAAAACTTCCACCTGCAGCAAAGCTTTTGGTTAATGAAGGAGTTACTGTGATAAGTTCTAAATTTGATATAACCTGATTATATTCTGTTAAAAGCTCGGTATAATAACTTATAAAACATTCCTATCTAGCTGGAAGGTGCTTAGCACCTTTCAGCTAAAGCGCTTTTACTTAATTGTTTCTATTGGTCAAGAAGTGCATCTTTGTAATTTGAAAAGTTTGAAAATACATCTTTGTAATAGAGACTCCTTTTAGTGTAATTTTAATATCAGAGGGCCTTGTCTGGATAAGAGTCAAACCTGCTTTTCCTTTTGTCCAAAAAAGCATCCCAAAACAACAAACCTGCCATTTCTGGGACACAGAGTATTTCATTACTGACTTAACCTCAAATGAGTTCTTGAGTACAGCTCTAATTAAAAATGTAGACTTGCTTTTCAAATGCTTTCTCAATCAACCTTGGTACATTTAGAAGTCCTTTACCTTAGTATGTCCTGGGGCAGCTTCCAAGTCAAAACAAACAAAAAAAATACACTTTCTTAAGAAACAGTGAGTCTGTGTTTTTGGGGTTTTTTAACATCTTTTCTTTAAACAGGTCAAAAGACATCACTTACTCAAGAAACTGAACTTCTGGAAACCCTGCTTCAAGAAGTAGAACATCAGGTAATTATGAAGAGAGATTAAATGTTGCATAGATAGGCCAACTGAGGAGGGATCTTTCTTACTTATTTTTTTACTTTAAAAATACTAATTGATGGATATTTCTGGAGGATATATATTTTCATTGAAGTGGCCTTAGGTTGCACAATTTCTTCTTACAAATAAATGTGTCTTCTAGAAATACTCAAAGGTGTTGTGTTGCTTTAAAAATTACTACAGGGATTAATGGCAATATCATACAAAATTACCCAGTTCTATATAAATTAGTTTAAGCTAAGAGATGTAAAGGGAACTACATAGTGTCTATGTAGTGGCTATGTTGAAACTTCCATTGTGAAATTCCAGAAAATAAAATAACCCAAACCCTCCAAGCTCCATTTTGACATTGTATTGTGGATAAACTTTCTGAAGCTGTGACAAGCATGCAATTCAGTTGTTCAAAAACAAAAGTGGATAAAACCTCAGATTTTTACTGAGGTAAGGATTTTTTCCCTTCTTTTTCCCCTCATAGTTAAGGTCCTGCAGCAAGAGTGAGCTGATATCCAAGAGTTCAGAGATCCTGATGATGTTCCAGCAGGTCCATCGGAAGCCCATGGCCTCATTTGTCACCACTCCTGTCCCCCCAGACTTCACAAGGTGAGTGTTGCACCTCTCTTCTGTTTGTTCAGTGTTTAAAAACATGTTTAAAGCACCTGAGAGGAGAGTTTCCTCTTAACTTACTCCTTGTAGTACCCTGTGCTGCAAGTAGGCTTTTGTGTCCCAGCAGGGCTTATTTTGTAGTCCCTGCTGGGGAGTCAGGACAGTGGGTTCCAGCTCACAAGTTTTTTTTTTTTTCTCTTTTACACATAGTTTACTGATTTGTCCTTTTTTTCTCTTATTATTGGGTCATTCAGTATATAATTGCCAGGCTCTCATGAGATGCCTCTGCAGGTCACCTTAATTCAGAATATACAGCCAAAATCACTTCATAGCACAATTCTTCATCAGGAAAATGCTGCTGGTGCTGGGTTCTGAGGGAGTCTGTGCTCAAAAAATGAGAAGTCAGAGAAGTCTCAAGAATTCCTCAGCCAAATTTGGTTTGGCTGTGTTTTGGTTTAAATCTGAATGTTTGCTTTCCAGTGGCACTAAGGTATTGCCTCCTGAACAGGCTTATAAATAGAGTTCTACTGCAATAATCCAGTGTATTGGTGAAATTCAGTGTCTCTGGTGACCTAAATCATCTGAAATTCTTGTACAGATTGCAAAAGTTGGGATTTTTAATGCCATGTTATTCAAGTGTAATATATTTATTCTTTTCCCCCACAGTGAATTGGTTCCAGCCTATGACTCAACTACGTTTGTCTTGGAAAACTTCAGGTAAGAATGTATCTTAAATTACTGTGAATATTGGCAACATCCTTCTGTTCCTTCTGTACATGAGAAATGTTATTTAAAACACAGAACAATCTCTACAGAAAACTGAGAGATGTGGACTAAACAATGGGAATTCCATTAAAAATCTCTTGTTTACTGGGTGAACAATTATGTTCCATGATAAAGACAATTCTCTGTGTAGCTTATGCTTCCAGGAGGGTTTTGCTTTGTCCCAGTCCCAAATGTTTTTCCTGCTCTGTCACCAGCACCCTGCGGCAGCGAGCGGATCCTGTGTACAGCCCTCCCCTGCAGGTGTCAGGACTGTGCTGGAGATTAAAGGTTTACCCGGTGAGTTTTGTCTTCAGCTGCAGTTGTCATCCCATCCCAACTCATTCCCAGTAAGGAATCATCACTTTGTCTCATGCTGTATATGAAAAGCTGTAGGAAAAGAACATTTTAATGAGTTGATCACCAAGCACTGGAGAATTCCCTCTCTGCCTCCAGATCTCCAGTGAGAATATGTTCAGTATAGTTTGGTTAATTTTAAGGCTATTAAAGATGGGTCCTACTACTATGGCAGAGGAACTTTGATGGATATTTTAATGTCTCAAGGATTGTTTCCAGATGTTCCTTACACAACTGAGGTATAGAGTAACTTACTCTGTTTGAGTAAAACTTATGGGGAAGGTGGGAGGAGGACCAAGCATTTGTTGTTGACTCTGCATCCAGCTCTGAAACTGGACATTAAAATGTGCATTTTGCTATGTCCCTTCAGTGGGCTGAATATTCCAGTTTCTGAAGCTTTGTCCATGTTGGAATGTTGACCCCCAAGCTGGGATCTTTCCACATCCCTGCTCTGGTCAGTGCTGCTCCTGCAGCTGTGTGGACAAGGAGGAGTTTGGTGCTGGAGCACCAGCTCTGTCTTAATAAATTTTGTGGCATCCTTGGAGAATTGGCTCCATAAGTTAAGCCCCTGGATGCCCAGAGCTGTATTATTGCAGTGCAGAGGTGGAGCTGTGTGCAAGTTTCCAGAGTATTGTAAATTCAGGATTAGCTACCTGAGCTGTGCTGTCAGAAGGCATTAAAATTTATTTTTTCAATGGTAAGTTGAAATGTTTCTTCAAGCTGGAGGATTCAAGTTGAGCCATTCTGCATCCTTGATTCAGGTGAGTGTGATGGAGGCTTTGCTGTATTTTTTCTTGACTTCTGGTGACTCTAATATTGTTTCTCAGTAAACTGCCCTAACTTTTCATGTTGCATGGGATTTTTTTTCTGAACAAATTGCTCTTTTCTCGAAAATTAAATAACTTTGAAATGTGACTGTATGTAAAATATTTCAGAACTAATGTTTAACCTAAAATAATGTTTTTCTGATACATTGTTTGTCTATTCAGACTTCCACTTAATCAAATCCCTAAAGTGTTAATAGAGTAATTAAAGCTTTGTCTTGAAATTTATATCTGAGATACCAATACTAGACTGTGAATGTGCTTCTTGTTGATTCATGTTACAGTAGGAGGTCACTGAGGACTAAAAATCACAACTGTAACATCCAAAGTAGATTCCTGCTGTCAATCCAGTGTTGATTGAAGCTGTTTTCTAAACTTTTCTAAATCTTCTGTATCAAATTGTTCTGGTTTTTTAAATTTTTCTGTTTTTTTCTTTCTATTTTTAATGGATTTCTCAATTTTATTTCAAGGATGGAAATGGAGTGGTTCGGGGCTACTACCTGTCAGTGTTCCTGGAGCTGTCTGCTGGATTGCCAGAGACATCCAAGTAAGCAAAGCTGCACTAAGAGCAGCTTTGGGGTTTTTCTGTCAGAGAATGCAAAGCCCTTTGAAAAAGTGTGGTGAGACTTCTGCTGAGCTTTGAATCAGGCACAGAGATAATATTTTAAAGTTGTTACTCCGTGGCTTTCTTGAGATAAAAAAGAAGCTGCTAAAACAACTGATAAGAGTGTCTGTGTGGTAGTTCAGCCCTGGAGTTCACTCTACTCCCTATTGCTGCTCTCTTTGATTTTTCACTGTTTATTTAAGTGTTCAGTAAAATTTTAAGCCTGACTCACCCATTCAGCTGGGCAGGGAAGTGCAGCTCTTAAACCATCAGCAATCCTGCCATCTTTTGATCCTAATCCCTGTTACTTTCCCCTGGCCAGGTATGAATACCGTGTGGAAATGGTTCACCAGTCCACCAATGATCCCACCAAAAACATCATCAGGGAATTTGCCTCTGATTTTGAAGTTGGGGAATGTTGGGGCTACAACAGATTCTTCCGCCTGGACCTGCTGGCCAACGAGGGCTACCTGAACCGCCAGAACGACACCGTGATCCTCAGGTGGGGCCTCCTGCTGCTTCTGCTTTAAATGGCTAATTTTTGTATATCTTTAAATTTTATTTTATTTTTGGAATTGGTTTTAAAGTTGTAGGACTTAATATTTAATATTCATAGAATAGACGATTTGGCATATAAGTATTATAAAGTTGTTTTAAGATTTTTTTAATATTGTTAGTTTATTATATCTAATATATATTTTAATTTTACTTTAAATATGTAAATTCACAGAGCAGACTAACTTTTCCAATTAATTTCTCAAGCTGTCAACAACTAAACCAGCCT
>VZTT01031052.1:0-26998 GCA_013400855.1 Buphagus erythrorhynchus | reverse complement strand
TCCAGATTAGGAAAAGAGAATATCCTGAAGGAAATCTTAAATTTAGGAGAATACTTTCTTAGAAAAGGGTAATGTATCTTCATAGATGATCTCTGTTAGGGTGTATTTTAGCTGACAAGGGATTTGTCTAATGAGGTTATGTCATGGTGATTTCTGGTAAAGAATTGCAGTACTGGAACAAAAAGTGCTGTCTTCTCAAAGGGTATTAACTTAAAGTCCAGAGAATTTTCTTACAAACAGTTCTAAGTAGTGTGTATCTGCTTTCAGGTTTCTGTATGATTGCAGAATAACATGATAAAATAGGCTTTGGGGTTTTTTTGCTTGAAAGATTTCTTTCCATGGGAATAACTGTCAAACAAAATAGTGAAACAGAAGAACTCTGGGAGATGCTGACTAATGCCCCCAACATGTAAATATTATTGGTTGTAACCATTGTTGTCTTGGGCATTGGGGGTGGAGGAGTGGGGATGCAAATGTTTCAGAATTGATGAGGGGTGAGACAAGAGAACAGTGAATGAATCCAGTGTAACTGGATGGTGTTACTAGGCTTGGCCCATATACAAGAAAAGCCCTTGGGTTGTACTTTCAGTTGAGAAGGTAAAAGACACAGTCTGTGTCCTTCAGGACAAAGAGGAGATAAGAATAGCATCACAGTTTAATCACGTTCATTTCACTTGTGTAGAGACAATATAATGTAAAAGTGAGCTGGAGTTTTGTGGTGTTAGTGAGAAAATGGCAAGGAATGCACGACTGCTGCTGCATCCATGCACTCATAGTTTTGAGTTTGGCTTTTTTTAGTCTGAAAGGACACAGCAGAAAAAAATGCTCACTGAGGCTTCTGAATACTTTTGGTATTTACACCTTTAAGTATCAGTATCATGTCAGTGTTTGTGAGGTTACATAGGAATCTAATTTTTAAAAAACATTCATCTTCCAATATGCAAACTGTTCTTTTTCAAAACTCTGTAGCTCTTTCCACATGAGCATGAATGGATTTCATCCACTAAGGTTTAGTGGTATCCAAGTAAATGAGCAACGGAGTTATGAAAATATATTTAGGTAATGTATTTTTAAGCTAAGCTGTAAAACTTTATTGCTGCATGTTAATGATTTACTTTTAGTAAAATTATTTTTCATATTTTACTGTGAAAACTATCTTAGGTCACAGTAGTAGGAGAGATTGAGGAGATTGTTGTTGAAATGATGTCTGTGCTGAAATATGTGGGTTGATTCTGTCAGGTTCTATTAGTTGAGAGAACAGTTGAGTTGTTAATGAATTTCAAATGGAGAATGAGAGACTAGGAAGTCTCTGTGTGTTTTTCCTTATGGCTTGTAAGCCAAAAAGTGAGGAAAAATTTGCACAGTTGCACAGTGGGCTTACAAAGTTGGTCGCATATAAAGTGAAAATAATTTAATAGCAACATACAAATGTTCAAAATTAGAATATCAGCATTAATTAGTTGGAAAGATGCCTGTTGGCATAATGCATACCCAGTTCAGTGGGAACAGGGACTGTACATATCACTAAAAATTCCTTAGAGTAATAATTCATAGGAAACTGTATCTTGAAATGTCTTCTGGAAGCAAGAAAAACAACTGATTTAGGTAGAAAAATCTTTTTTTTTTAATGTTTATTGCAAATGTATTAGAACTTATGTTAAACAGTATTTTGGAAGAATTTTTGTTTTCAATAATTGATTAAAAACTTTAAAGGCATGTCACCCCAAGGGACAGGCATGAGATACCAGGCCATAACTTTTGAAAAATAACCGATGAAATATCATCAGGAAGTTAACTGAAGAATAATTTCTTTAAAATTATATGCCCACCTTCAAAATTTATAGGCTTGCTGAGATCTTTTTAGATCAGTGAATTTCAGGAGAAAGTTTTTGAACAGTGAGAATTTAGTGGCCTTCTNTTGCACAGTGAAATCAGAGAGATTTTTCAGAGTATAAGGAAGCAGCATAAAAAAATGGCAAGGCGATTGTGTTGCAGATAAAAGCAAAATATTTTCTTCTTTTTCTTCTTTTTATTGTTACATTAGTGGCAGTGATGTGAGAAAATGAGGCAGGTCAGTAATGGGAAGCAGGAAGAAGTTCATTTGAGCAGAACACTTCAGGAAACATTGCTGGCAGGAGCTGTCACCAAATGGGTCTTTTTACTTCTGATTTTGAGCTTGCAACATGAGTAGCTGTGATCTGAGTTGTACTCAGAACATTTCATCACAAATAAGCCCAGATGCAGCCAAGCTTAAGGAAGTTGGTTGGAACTCATTAGTGTTGGGTAGATGTTTCTACTCAAGAAGCAAATATGGAAATCCTGTTAAAACTGCATTAAAATCCAGGCACTTGACTGAATCATAGTGATTTTGGAAAAAGTTGCTCTGGCATTCTTCTTATTTTTTGCAAAATGTCAAACCTAGTTCTGTTTGGTGTAGAGGTGACTTCTTGTAGTTGATCTGGAGTATTAGATGGGAAATAATTTGGAAATTTGGGACAAGAATTCTGTTTCTTACTCCATTTGTATATGTTCATTGCCTTTAGGAACAGAAAATCACATCTTTTCAGGCCTGCTTCTTTTGAGGACCACATATTCTGGGAGAGTGGTATAGAGACAAATTGTGAAGAAACCTGGAGAAGAAATGTTGGTGGTTTGTGCTGATGTGGTCTTGTTTTTTTGTTTTTTTTTAGGCAGAGGTAGGAGAAATGAGTAGAAACACTGAACTAAAGAAGCTGCAGATCTTTGGAGCTGGACCCAAGATGATGGGACTGGCATTGGGAGCAAAGGATAAAGAGGGTAATTAAATCTTGGGCTCTTTGCTTTCTGTGAGTTCTTTGCTTTCAGTGAGACTGTTAAATCTTCCTGAATGTCTCTAGAGACAGTATTAAGAAGGCAAATCAAAACTGGAAAAAGAAAGCTAAATATTCTAGGGTTTCATTCACGAGAGATTTACAGAGTGCTTCCTATAACTTGGCAGAGTTTCATCTCTTTATGTATTACATAGTAACAATAACAATTAAGCAGCTGTTCCATGAACTGAGTGACTGAAAGGGAAAGCAGGATTTAAAAGTACTGAAACTGATCCTGCCAGTAAAAGGCACAATTAGGTGTCTAATTCATTGTTTTTCATAAGGGCATTGGGATCACCTGTGAGGATAAACAAAAGATATTTTTCCTAATCCCTGTGGATTTTAGATTGGCCAGGTATAACATGACATTTTTGCTTTCTTTGGACTGTTAAGTAGTTTCAAATCTGAAAGGCAGGATGCCAGGCTGGGTATCTGTGGTGTTTTTACAAGTTAAGTCTATCTTGATGTGATATTAATAGCATTTAACTTCATTTTACTTCAAGATGAGGTGACGCGAAGGCGCAAGGGAACCAGATCAGAAGCGTTTGGAATGCAGATGAGGCAGCGCAAAGGAACTCTTTCTGTCAACTTCGTAAGTTTGATGCCTTTGCTGTCATTTCTGATAGAAAGGACTTGGTTTACTAAGATCTTTCTTTTTCCCCTAAAAGAACCCCCACCCCTCCAAACAGATGAATGAATGCATGCAGCAGCAGATGATACTCTTATGGGAAGAAAGAACAGTATTTTGAAAAACATTTTGTGCTCTAGGCTTTTATTTTAATCTTTTGGACAGGAAGGCTGTTGCAATGTGAAGCTTTTTTTGCTGATCATACTTGCCACTTGCTTGAATGCCTTCAGTAGCTCAGTTTTTGTTTGAGCTCCCCTTAACAGAACAACTATAATACTGCTTCTTTTCCTTGGAAGAGATTCTGAGGTGCTCCACTACTTCAAGAGTTTGTTTTTAGCAATTCCACATCTTGTGTCTTTTCTTTTTTGAATTTGAATAGGAAAAATAAAACATTTAGTTCTCTGATGTTTGTGCATGGAAAAGCAATGTACAGTTGTTCTTAATATCTTTCATAGAATGTGACTTCCTACTTTTAAAGTGTCATAACTTAACGTGTGTGTGCAGCCATGAATGAAGATCTGTGCTTTTATTGTCTAAGGAATTAGACTCTTCACTTAGAATTCATCTGTTCCTTTTATTTCTCTTAGCCTGAAAACACTTACAAAAGCTTATCTTAAATTTCAACCATGGAAGGCCAAGGCAATCTAAAGACTCTAGTAATCACATTGTTATATGGGGGAAAAAATGTGGGAGAATTTGGATATTTAAAAACCAAATCACTGTGCCATTGCAGATAAGTTTTGTGTGACTTGAATTTTTTCAATTGTGCTACTACTTCTGAATATATGATTTTCCTAGCCCATATAAATTGGATAATTTTAACTATGCTTTAATTTTAAAATATTTTGTCTAGTCTCTTGGGGTTTTTTTTAATGGAGTGCTATTATTTGCTTCCTCTTTTCATTTAACCTGTATTTGTAAGAGAAAATGGAAGTGCTGTACCAACAGAACTGTTGTTTTGAAACTGTATTGCTGTAACTAATCTTTTGAAATTCTGTGACTTAGTACTATGTGGTTCCACACTTTGTTTTTAATACTTGGATAAGGAAAGCAGTCCTAAATGCACTGGTGATGCATTTACTGTATATAACATTGGGCTGAAAAATACTCTGGTGCAGTATGGTGTATATTTCTCCCTCAGTTATTTATCATTTTTAAAGTACTAACTATGAAATTGATTTTATTTGGTGAATTACTAACAGGGAGATAAAACAGCTCTTTATCTCCTCCTCTCCCCTTGATGCATATAGTTATATATCATCATAGTCTTACACTGTTTTATTACATGGCTAGCAGGACTCTTTGTAGGTATTACATAATCACAGGTCTGTGAATATCGATTTCAGTGCAGTTTTTGCATTTGCCACATCCTCACTTGTGTTAACATAGAGGTTGCTTATGCTAATAGGAATTTAGAGAGAAGAAGTTATAACCAGTGAGTGTTAGCTACTGAGGACCATAGAAAATTTAGGATTGCCATTTTCATGCATTGTTAAGTTTTGGGAAGAGAACATGGGAGTGCCTGCTGAGAGGTACCCTCCCTCTCTTTTATGTACTTGCAATAAAAGTAGCTGGTTTGGTGCTTTGGATAGATATGATATTCCATGAGGGCCANTCTGAGTAGAGCTGCATTATTTTTTAAAATAGTTTCTTCAGAAACCTGAGCAGTCTACTTAAGAAGTATATTACTGCATAGCTAGGAGGTTGCATGCTTAACTAGGCTGCTGTAAGTTGAGATGGGTTTGTCATTAACTATTTAATCCACCTGAGCCTAATCAGCTGAAATGCACATGTTTCTGTGACATTTTGATTAAATTAACAGACCCCACCAACTACACATTGCCACAGCAGCCCCTGCACCGCTGCATGCTGCCCCTGGCCAGTGCCTACGCCACTCTGCACCTTGTCACCAACCCCTACCAGGCCAGCCTGGACGGCGTCAGGTAAACAAACCTGGTGCACTACCAGCTCTGATGACTGTCAGTGGCGTGGGACCATGGGACATGTCCTGGCATGTCCAGGATCTAAAGCTCNTTTCTCTCTGGCCCCAGAGAATATCTCCCAGTCAGTGTTGTACTTGTTGAGAACTATCTTGAAGAGCTTCCAAATACTGTTTGCAATTGTATTGGAGTTAATACTTCTATCATTTGGAGTTTTTATCCTTTGCTTTGGAAAAAAGGAGAAAGAAGTTGATACCTTTACATGTGGTTTCCTTTGCTTCCTCATGAATTTTTAGATTGAAATCTGTAGGTTTGTGGATTTTGTTATCGCTTTCTCATTGCAAAGATACCACTGTAATGTTGCAAGTGATGTGGGTATTTCTGAAATGCCTTTTTGAGATTTTCCTTAGCGATACAGTCTTTGTAGAGATTTAGTTTAAATTGTTTTCCATGATAAGAGGGCTGAAGAGAGTGAGTTCTAAAAACTGTAACTTGCTCTTTTGCCTTGGAATAACGTAATGAGATGCTGTAAGTTAGATAGCAAAAGATAGTCCAGCTGAAATGGATAATTATTTTGCAGCACCCAAAGTCCTCCTGCCCCCACATTGTGCTGCTTTGGGAATGAAACCTAAGCTATCATTATCAGTACTTCTCAAAAACCAGAGGAGACTGTTGATGCTCATATATTGGACTTCAAGATACCATCCTTTGTTCCTTAGCTTAAGTAAGGCAGGCTCTGGATGAGAAACTTCTTGTAATTTTTTTTTTCTTTTTTTTTTTTTTTTCACCTCCACAGGTTGATCTCTACGTTTGCTTATTTTGTGGTAGAGGAAATAATGAGGATAAACTGCTACTGTGTGATGGATGTGATGACAGCTATCACACTTTCTGCTTGATTCCTCCTCTTCCTGATGTACCCAAGGGTGACTGGAGGTGTCCAAAGTGCGTTGCTGAGGTACAGTTCAAGAACCTACTGAAGCTTTGTATGTGTACCTGGAAAGATCAGAAGAGGAGCAGCTCAGCAATCCATCCGTGTAGAATGCATAGTTTGTTTTGGAATATTGTCAAGATGAGCCTTGAATTTTGGTTGATGAGCCATAAGGAGAGAGAAACATTCTTTCTAGAGCTTGGGCATAACCTTTGTTTTTTGTATGGCCATGTGACAGCTAAAAATTTGACCTTGGTATATTAAGAGCCAAAACTCAATTTGATGATCTGGTAGTGGGAAATTAGGAGTGAGAATTAGGGTTATCATGGATGCTTCCACATAATGATGACACATTTTGTAAACTATGAAGTAAATAAAGTATGAAATTTAGGCATAACAGGGAGCTTTGATTATTGGAAAGACATTATAGCATTGTTCAGAATGGCCCGTAGCAGAAAGTGAAAGAACTAATTTAAAATTTTGTTGTAGCTATTTTAGATTTGGTTTTGTCTAAAAAAGGAACTGCTCAGGCTCTGAAAGTGGAAGCTAGTTTAATTTCATTACCCAAAAAAGAAGAGCTACCCAGTGCCAGGAGATGATTGATCAACAGACAGCAAATATCACTTGATTGGCTTGGTGTTTGTCTTAAGGAAACAAATTTTGCAAGCTCAGAAAGTTGGTAGATATATAATTCAGAGGAAGAAGCTTACTGTTTGTAACTCTGTAATTATGAGACTGGCTTTCACTCTTTAGGCTGTGTTGTTTCCAAAAGGAGTTTTGCACACATGTTTATATGCCCATTTCCCCCCTGTGCCCTTACACAGTGTTGGCTCCTGCTGGTTCCTTTATGGTGGTGTTGGGAGAGTGCAGCAGCCACAGGAGCTGGATCAGCTCACTGCTCTAACCCTTCACTGAGACATCAGGTTGTCAAATGAACTCAGGCAAATGCTGCTTAAGGAGAAGTGGAAATTCATAGCTACAGGCAAGGGAAGAGATGAAACTTGCCTTTGGGCTGCTGCTAAGAGAGTGGATTAACCTACTTTATTTTCTCTTAAGAAACAGCAATAAGAAGTATTAGCAAGCTGTAGCAGTCTAATGCAGAGTTAATTTAAAGACTGTAGTAGTAAATAGAGTGGCTCCAACAGTTTAAGAATGTGGAAACTCAGGAATTTCATTATTGCTAATAAAAACAGGGATAGATTGTTACCAAAGGAAAAAAAAATGCGGGCAGGTTCAAACCCAGGAAAGATAAGGTGCCAAGTAAGTTTTTACTAGCAAGTGATGCAGAAAATACTTGAAAAATTTTGGAAATGCATTGAAAGTAAGAGAAGGAGAAAACACATGGCTATAATATGTACTGAAGAGTAAACAAGTAACAGCAGAATTTTGAAGTATTCACTAGCACATTTTGCCTCAGTTTTTAGTTTAGATGTTAATTGTGCACAGATGCTTGATGTAATTTTACAGCAGGGTACTGGAACAGAAGCTGGGAAGAATAGGATAAGAGCTCTTTATATGTATTTAGGTCAACATTGTTTGACAGTGTTCACAGATGTTGTAGATTCTCTGTTGCAGGCTCCATTTAAGATTTGAGTTGGGAATAGTCTAAGGATAGCTCCTCTTGAAAAAAAGAGAAACTACTGGTGAATTCCTTTCCAGTTCTGTTTCTTTGACTGAAAAGCTGACTATCATACAGTTTTACATCATTTTTGTGTTGTAATATATCTTGTATATATAAACATGGTGTCAGTTCCAAAGGAGCTGAGAAGAACACATTAGAAATGAGTGGGGAGAGGAGCTGAAATCTTCACCAGTACTTGTTTGCTTTTTTAGTGTGAATGGGGATAGAACAGTGAAATACTTGAAGATTTTATGTCAGATGGGCCATATCTGCTGTTGGCTGTGTTGCCCTGTTCTAATTTCCTTTTTCCTCTTCTCTATATGTTTTCACAGTGTCAATCTGTTGATGATGTGCTGACTTGATAAGACTGAAACACTGGGGGGGGGGTTGTTCCTGTGCAGTTATTCTGCAGCTGCTTGAATCCAGTGTGTGTACAGAATTGTCCTGTGGCTGCCTAAGCATCTTGTGCAAGTCTTGCTCTGTGGCTGGCAGCAGCAGCTGCTGCAATGTGGCTTTGGCCATGAAAGCAGAAGTGTGGAGCACTGGGGGTACAGTGTTAGATTAGCTTCTGTGCCGTTAATTCTGGTCTGTTTCCGTTGTGGTATGACTGCCTCAGCTGGAAAAGTCTCAAAATTGGTAGCTTGTTGTGCTGGGTAAGGACTCACACGGACACTAGGGCTTCTTGCTAAAAATGTAACTGTGTCAGACTCTGCTGCAGGGAACAATATTTCTATGTTCTATCTCCTAGGAATGCAACAAACCCCGAGAGGCCTTTGGATTTGAACAAGCTGTCAGGGAATATACTCTCCAGAGCTTTGGTGAAATGGCTGATAACTTCAAGTCTGATTATTTCAACATGCCGGTCCATGTGAGTTTCAGCTTTTGTTGGGATTCCTTGTAAGGGAAAAAGAGAAAAGGTTTCAGCTGGATCCTGGATTTTTGCTAAGACATCTTAGCCTTGTTTAAAGAGGCACCATAAGCTTCAGACATGTAAACTAATTATTTAGCTTGATGGCATCTGGTCTCATTTCAACTTCATTTCACCCTTTCCCTGCAATGGACGGACAGCTTTATGGCTTTACTGTATTGGGCATCCTCTAGGTAAAGTTCTTGCCCTTTTTGATAAACTGAACTAAGTATCACACTGTTGTTTGGCATAGGGGCCCTTCTCCTGCCCTTCCTATGCCTTTAGTCTTGATTTAGTTTGTCCAGAGGATAAGTCTTTGTTTTTCTTCCTCTTACAGTATTTTTTTGTAGACAAGTCAATAGACTGAATCTGTCTGATAGTCACAGTGGTTTTGGGGTTTTTTTTTGCGTTTTGTTTTTTTTTTTTCTGTTCTGCATCACAGCAGCATTTTTCAAACTAGAATTTCTGCTTTGGCACAGTTCCACTGTCCTGTGGACTGCATGCAGCACCAAGTTCTTCCTCCTCTCATGGCTCTTTGATAATTTATGGACATTCTTGCTAAAGCCTCTACCTTTTAAGGACTCCAATTTACGAGGCAAATTTGGGACGTGGAACAAAGCTTGTTTTAAGAATAAGCTTCATAAATAAATATGTATAAATAAGAGTAGTGATGAGTTATATGAAGATCAAACTTCTGAACATAATTTTATATCTGATTTTCCTTGCTGTTGTTTAGAAATCCTGGTCATTATCCTCTGAAATAGTTGGGAATTTGAATGCTGATTTGTTCTCTTTGCTGCTTGATTTCTGTTGGCTGTTTCCTCTGCCCCCTGTGTTTTGCTGTACTTCTGGTGATCTTTTGTCCCTCATAATGTGGTATCCTATTTCTGAAACATTCCAGTCACTATGGACGAATACTGACCAAACTATGACTTTGAAGAGATGTAGGAGAGAAGGGGAGTGACCCTGGTGTATGAAAATTCATGGGAAGTTAATAGCAATTTATTGCTTGAATGATAATTTTTGTTATCTGCACATACCATAACCTCTCTTCTGATTTCAGATGGTTCCCACTGAGCTGGTAGAAAAAGAATTCTGGCGACTAGTGAGCAGCATAGAAGAAGATGTTATTGTGGAATATGGGGCTGATATCTCATCCAAGGACTTTGGGAGTGGCTTCCCAGTGAAGGATGGCCGGCGAAAGCTGATGCCAGAGGAGGAGGTGAGGAGCAGGATATGCAAACTGACCCCATTCTTTGCTCTGCATAGGATTTCACATTAAGAATTTAGGTCAGAAATCAGTGTGGATTTTTTTCATTAAGAAAATGTTGCAGGCTTTTGCACGTACTTAACATTCCTTTTGAGCAGGGCATTAATCTGATATTTGAGGTTCTTTTAGTGATCTGGTTGCTGATAACCAAGGTCTGTTTCATGATTTAAATCATACCTGTTTTCTGTCACTTAATCTTAGCAGGCAAAGATGTGCAAGTTGTTGCAGTTTGTCTGAGTCTGAGGAGACTCTTCATTAATTTTCTTGTTCCAAACCTTTTCATTATAGAGTTAGCTACAGAAACATGATTCTGTACATGATTCCTTAGGAGGTTCTTAATGGGTGAAACAAACTAATTGGGTTTAGCTTATATCTCTGTGCATACTGTAAGAATGTAAATGTAGAGACAGCATTCAGTTATGAAATACTCTATAAAGATCATCTGGAGAGTACATTATGTATTTTCCCTCAGACCTTACTGTAACAAAGCAATTTTTTGCTGCTTGTATGCTTAAGTTCAGACATAGTAAAGGTGTGGTTTCCTGATTACCCTGCCCCAAATCAATTTATACTGCTCCCTGGAAGAGGTAATCCTGCTCACTATTGTCTTCCACCTATTCCTGCACCTTCCTGTGTGTACCTTTGTTGACTATGCCGTGATTGTGTAGCTGCTTAGTGAGTCAGCACTGATTGTTTATCTCTTGGTATGAAGGTAGTCACTTAAAAATTTCTTAACAAGATCACTTAAGTCTTCTAACTCACTGCAATGTCTTTGTAGTGTCAGAGCAAAGGAAACAGCAGCAACGTCTGGCTGAGCTGAGGGTCTGACCAGTCCTTTCAGCAGCTAAGGGATATATCTAAAATTCCAATCAATCTGTGCTTACAGCTTTTGTAAAAGTGGAAAGTAGGTTAATGCTAGAGCACAGTAGTGGGCTTTTAAGGCTGTCTGGATTATAATTTTTTTAATAAGTTGTGTGTATTTGAAAGTAAAGGTGAGAGTGCTTAACAGGTGATGCTGTCCTCTCAATGATGAGTGCGTAGGAATTTCTCCCCTTGAGAAAACTTCCTAAAATAATCTATACAGTAGATCAACATAAGGTGCAGCGTGGTGAAATGGATGTTAAAAAAGCTGCAATAATAACATGTGATTCACTGTGTTGTTTACAATTTAAAGTTGTCCTATATTACTGAATACTTCTATCTCTAGTTCTTCTGCTGATGTTGCTGCTATTTTGTTCCACCAGAAAAGCATGAAACCTGCAGTCTTGTGATGGGGATGAAATCAAAACCTAAGTGTATAAGCCTTGATCCAAAGAAGATGGCCTATGTTGAAGTACTAGGACTGGCATTAAAATCTTAGTGTGATTATTTGATGACTACGATATTTAAGGAATTGTTTCTGGTTTTGATGTTTCATTGTTGCAGAAAATATCCCATTATCTACTATGGAAATGGATTGGCTGATGTTTTCATTTGTACTTTCCTTCTCTGGAATTGGTGTCCTTATGTTCTTCTGATTTGTTCAAATTTTCTCCCTTTGGCAGGATTATGCTCTCTCTGGTTGGAACTTGAACAACATGCCCATTCTCGAGCAGTCAGTCCTTGCTCACATCAATGCAGACATCTCTGGCATGAAAGTGCCCTGGCTGTACGTGGGGATGTGCTTCTCCTCCTTTTGCTGGCATATTGAAGACCACTGGAGCTATTCCATCAACTACCTGCACTGGTATGGGCTGTCCTTAGTGCATCTACCTTACACTGCCCTATTTGCTTTAGGAAGTTTGAGTTCTACTTCTGAGTGCCTCTGCACACTGATGATGTTTGCATATGAAAAGCTAAATATGCAGAGTATTCTTAGCTGTGGCTGATTGAAAGTGAATGTAGATGCTTTTTAAAACATTGTAGTGGGTTCAAAACCAAGCATTCAATTAAGGCAAACCCAGGATAAGCATATTAGCACTTTTCATTGACTGATGAAAGATTCTTTTGGGACCAGTATTCCAGTGTCACCATAAAATTGTGCGTTACAGGAAAGTTTTTTTGGTTAGAATTGAGTTAAGTGTTTGCTGGTTCCCTCCTTTATGGTTTGAAGTTGGGATGCCTGTGCTGGAAGTGGGGTCTGCTGTCTCATGGCTTCTAGAGGCATCAGAGCTGACTGTTCAGCAGCAGATCCACGTATACACAGAAATACTCCTTGTAAAGAGAAATTTGGAAGTAATTCTGCTTTTTGGAACAGTCCTGGAAGTTCCTGTTTTGGCCGGTCGGTGTGTGCGGTGTGCTGCCAGCAGGGGGCAGTGCAGCCTGCCGAACCGCCGGGAATGCTGCTCCCGGCTCCGCCTCTGGGATAAATAATAATAATAATAACAATAACAATCCCTAGGGCTGTGCCCCCCGTCAGGTGTTTCAGCAGACTTCTGCTTGTGCTGAGTAAAAATAGATTTTCAAAATAAATCTCAGCCACTCCAGGTGCTAGGTTGTGACAGCTCGTTTTGTTTAAGAGAGGACTGGAGTATTGCTTGAATAATTATTTGTTTAGTTTTGGTCCTGTTCATTTTTTGTTCCCTCATACTTAAGTAGTTAATGGTATTTGGCATTTTTCATCTTAATAGTCCAGTGGTTTTTAGTACAGGTTTTTTAGTAATTAGTTATGAAGATTAGAGAGATTGCATATGTTTTACTCCACTGGCTGGTATACTGTTCTGTTGGTTTTAGGAATATGACTACTCCAAGCATAATTGAATGGAGGAGTACCATGATCTTTCTTAGACTGTAGCTGTGACAGCCAAGGTTTTGTTTAATAAATCTAGTTCCTTCCTTCTGAAGGAAAATAGTTGCCCATTTTACCCCTTTGGAGCATGGTAAGTGACAATTATCTTCCATGTTAGGCTCGTCAAGGCAAATCTACTGCCAGCTATGCTGAGAATTGTGTTGGAGTGTAACTGATTTTTCAGATTAGAATAGTACATCCTGAAGAAGATGCTTGTTGATGAAAGACCTTTTTTAATCTAG
Source organism: Buphagus erythrorhynchus (assembly GCA_013400855.1). NCBI lineage: Eukaryota > Metazoa > Chordata > Aves > Passeriformes > Sturnidae > Buphagus > Buphagus erythrorhynchus. The sequence continues at coordinate 13,846 of VZTT01031052.1, read as the reverse complement.
GTGTAAAGTGAGGACATGTGCTCATGAGGACAGTGCTGCTGGTTGTGAGGTGTGCTTTACAGCTGGATGGCACCAGCAGTTCCCTCTCACTTAGCTTCATTCCTGTGCTTGTGTTTTGATAGGGGAGAGCCCAAGACATGGTATGGTGTGCCCTCTCATGCAGCAGAGCAGCTGGAAGATGTGATGAAGGAATTGGCTCCTGAGCTGTTTGAATCCCAGCCTGATCTCCTGCATCAGCTAGTCACTATTATGAACCCCAATGTGCTGATGGAACATGGTGTACCAGTGAGTAGCACACAAGCATTTTTTGCATAAGTACTTCTATGTGCTCCCTTTTTTCATTCTCTGCCAGATTTGTATAACAATGGTTTGGCATAACTCTGAAGAATTTTTTTGGTGGGAATTTGCATATTTGTTACTTACAGGGTGTGTTTTAGAGCTGTTTTCTAGACTCTTCCCTAGACTAACAAGGAAATTTAAATTAGCTTGTAACAGAAGTGAGTGTGCCAAGCTTCCAACATAAAATACCTTCCAGAACAAGCATATGCTGTGTATTACACTTAATTTTTAATAAAAAAAAAAATCCCTTCCCTTGTGCAACAGCTTGTTTTTATGAAATGCCTTTAAAAGCTTTTGACAGTAAAATACTTGTCTTACATTCATTAGAAATCTCAGCATTACAAAATGCTTTTCTGACCAAACAATTGACTGCAGACCTCTGAGCAGCAGTCACTATCATTTGCTTTTGTCTTAGGATAAATTGCTTCCCTGGCAAATACCCCAGCAAAGCAAAGCATAAAATTTTTTCCAGAAGCTTTTGCACTTTGTGGTACAAAGGATTAAATGATGATAGAGAAACATCCCTTTTGGGATTCATAAAGACAATTTTCAGCTGTTGGCTTATATATTCAACTCTTCTTGAAAAAAGCTGTTAATTGAGTATTCATGTTAAGAGGGCAGAAACAATCCTTACCACTGTTGGGATAGCTGTGTTGCCTGTGGTGATCTATGGGTACAGAAAGTGATGTTCAAACATCTTGTACTTTTGTGTCTTAAGCTGTTGCATATTACATATTTTTTCTTTCCTTTATCCTCCCTTTTTTAGGTTTTCAGGACCAATCAATGTGCTGGCGAGTTTGTTGTGACCTTTCCTCGTGCCTATCACTCTGGATTTAACCAGGGATATAATTTTGCTGAAGCAGTGAACTTCTGCACTGCTGACTGGGTCTGTTCTTTTGTATATATTTGCTATGTGACCCTCTGCAAGTGGTGTGTTAGTAACTGAACTACCTGAACAGTCTTTTCAGTTAAATAGTGTATTTTATGTTTATAGTTCTTGGGACAGCAGTTAGAAACTGAGGGAAGTTTCCATTATACAAAGTAATTTGGTGAGCACGTAATTTTAGGCAACTTCAAACCAAAACTTTGGGCACATGTTCTTCCTTTTAAATTGGTTAGCCAAAAACTGGCATCTCACAGTAGCTTTAGCTAGTGTTTCTGTGATGCCACTTCCTGAATTTGATATATATCCATGTCCTGTCTTGCAGGACTGTTGTCATTTGATTGTTGGAGATAGGCTTATAACAATCTTTGCTCCTCTTTTGTGCCAGCTCATTGTGCCTTTTAATCATATTAGTGCTGTTCTAATAGCTGTGCCACATCAGTGCATAGCTTGTGTGGATTGTTCAGGAAATTGTCAAAGGAGTCTTCTGTTACTATCTGGGATTTACAGTTGGAAGTTATGATCTCATCTCTAGCTTCGTTTTTAAACTACAAATGGAAATTTTAGCCCTTTTTCAGAGACTTCTATTCATTCATCAGAAAAATTGTCTGCAGGACTGGCAGTGTGTCAGGGCTCTTTTTTTTCCTCCAGCACTCATGATGTAATATGTGTGTAGCCTTTGTGAAGAACTGCTTAACTTGCACCAGCCATGTGAAATTTCCTTTGCTTACATAAAATGTAACCGAAAACGTGTGGCAAATTCATTTAGCATCTTTTTGCTTTAAAAGGCACAAAATGAGTGATAACAATTTTGGTTTACTCTAGGAATCTTACATTAAATGTCTGTGTCCAAGCATAGTAATATCCTGAGGGGAATGTATTCACCTTAGCATAGACCAGATGACCTCTCTTTGGTGCCAGTTTCTTTCCACTGGAAGTAAAAAGAGCTTAGGACAACTCTTAAACTTTTGTCTCTGAGTTAAGTGCATAAGATTATGGAAGATGCCCCTCCCCAGCATTGATACCCTCTTTGTCCTCATCTGTGACATGATTTAAGGTTACAATTTTCTCTGTCCTATCAAATACAACTCTTAGTGTCAGTCTTTTTCCAGTTTTCGTCAAAGGAAGGAAAATGGGAACTAAGAGATGATTTTTTCTTTCCTGGTTTTCTGTAGCTCCCCATTGGACGTCAGTGTGTGAGTCACTACCGAAGGCTGGGACGTCACTGTGTTTTCTCCCACGAAGAGCTGATCTTCAAGATGGCTGCAGATCCAGAGTGCTTGGATGTTGGGCTGGCTGCCATGGTCTGCAAGGAGATGACTCTGCTGATAGAGGAAGAGACACGGCTGAGGGAGTCTGTTGTACAGATGGTGAGTAATAAGAGACAACCCTTCGCTTGCAAAAGAACTTTTGCTTCCCTCTCCTCCTGCTTGCATTAGAATTTTTGAGCAAGTGGCTAATTCTTTTTGTCAGGGGGTGTTGATGTCTGAAGAAGAGGTGTTTGAACTGGTTCCAGATGATGAACGTCAGTGCACAGCTTGCAGAACCACGTGCTTCTTATCAGCTCTTACATGTTCCTGTAATCCCGAGCGCCTGGTGTGCTTATACCATCCCTCTGATTTATGTCCCTGTCCCATGCAGAAGAAGTGTCTAAGGTACACAGGATTTTTTTTCTCCCTACTTTTCTTCCATATCTAATAGTTTGCTGTAGCCCAGTGGCCAAATACATTTGGTCACACCTTTTTCCTCCTTTATTTAAGGAGTATTTTTAACCTCTTTGTTTCTTGGTTCCTAGGCGAGCAGGTATTGTACATGCTCTGTTTTTCTGGCCTTGCTGTAGGTGGAAAAACACAGTATTATCAATATCTTGACTTTCACGTGGACATTAATACTTCTGTCTTTTTTTCCATACCTTCAGGTACCGCTATCCACTAGAAGACCTTCCTTCTTTGTTGTATGGAGTGAAAGTTAGAGCACAGTCTTATGACACTTGGGTCAGTAGAGTTACAGAGGCTCTGTCTGCCAATCTCAACCATAAGAAAGGTCAGACTTCTGTCATTCCTAATAGGATGTCCTGAAACTCCTACATGTATTCTGTGCTCTCATTTAATGACAGAAATACTGTGTTTTATGTATTGGAAAAAAGAAATTACCTAATGCAAGAGTGTAATGCAGATTAGCACTGTGCATTTCAAATTGAACTACCCTTTTGGAACCTTGATTAAAGGCCATTGAAGCAATCTAAAGTCTCTTTTTTTTTTTTTCTTTTTTTGCATAAAAATTATTTATGTGCTCTTATTGCAGATGTGATTGAGCTGAGAGTGATGTTGGAGGATGCTGAAGACAGGAAATACCCAGAAAACGATCTTTTCCGCAGGCTCCGAGATGCTGTGAAAGAAGCAGAGACCTGTGCTTCAGTAGCACAACTGCTTCTGAGCAAAAAGCAAAAACACAGGTAGGATAGGCAGTTTTTCAGTACTTTCCATCTGCCTCTTTGTTACTTTGTTGGACTTGGAAGAATTAAAAACCCCGAGGTCTTACTGTGTGCAAGCTTCTTTCGGTGTTTCCTTTCCTTAGCGCTGTGACTTACTGAGAGGTAGGGAGGGGTGGGGGCAGATACAGTTGCACAAAGGGCCAAAAGGTGGACTTAGTTGGACTGTGATAAACATTCTGCTTTCAGCTGACTTATGTACTGAAATGCTTTGGAGAAGTTGTGTTTGATTGCTGATGAAGTATTTTGCTGAACGTGTGGGAGAGTTGTAGGGAAAGACAGCTGGGGGTAAAAATGTAATGAAAGTAAGTTTTGACTTTGGGTGTTTGTGACAAAAGGATCTGGGGGAGCACAGCAGTACAGAGAGCAAAAACAGTCCATAGTTTGAGCCAATCTGTTACTTTTTGGGAAGGATGAGTGCCATGGGAGGCAGTGATGTGTGGCTGAAAAGTAGTGGCTTGCCTCAGTGACTTGGGGCAGTGTAACTCCCTTGGTTCTCTGTGTTGCCTGCCTTGCCTGTGGTTGCCTCAGTATTACTCTGTCTCCTGGCCTTGCCTCAGCAGTCTGCTGGATGTGTTCCTTGGTCTGCTGTCATGAACTTTCAGGAGCATGTTCTTCCTTCTGTTCTGAATGTCTTCTGCACTGAATAAGAGTCCAATAGAAAATAGCTCAATGAGATGACTGTAATTCTTGTGGCAGCAGTTGTATAGTAAATTTATGTAGCTTGCAGTTCCTCTGTTGAGGATAAGATTTGGTTTTGTAATTGGTTGTATTTCTTGCATGTGTGGCTTTTGTATATTAAGACATTTTGAGAGAGTAAAAAGTAAATACCTTGTTAATTATAATACCAAACTTTGCTGCACAGAACATAATGCATATACCATAATTACTTGAATTTGAACACTAAAATGTTAGTTACACCACAGATCCAAGTGTTACAATCTGTTCTAACTGGAAAGCTGTTACACAATAGAAAAGCATTTTTACTGTATTTGGAGGCTAAAGAAGGCTCTCCTGTTGGTTTTTTTATTGCTTGTAGAACCCCACTGCCACAGAATTATTACTCACTTAGAACTCTGATCCAGGTGAGGGAAGCAGTATGACAGGGGTTGCATTGCCCTGTTCTAGTGAAGTTTAATTATTTTGGTAGCTCCCAGGTGTTCCTGGTCTGGTGCTGCTTCCTTCTCTTCTTCTTGCTGTTGGAGTATGTCAGCCCTCTCTCAACAGTCCTTCAGTTGCTGAGATACATACATACATATATATATAATTATATTGTATTATATGTAAGAAGAAGTAACTCTTCAGTTAATTATTTGGTGGGTTTCCAGAGCTACCTCAAGAAAGACAAGGGGTAGAAGGATTTGGCAACTTTCAATGTCATGTCTGATCTAAAGATAAAGTAATTTTATGAGACAAAAAAAGGATTTACATATACATTTGAGGGATCTTGTATGCTAACCAAAAATATTCTGCAAAATTGAGGTTTGAGTAAGATCTTGAAACTTCTTTGAACTGTGCTAGGAAGTGTAATTACAAAGGTCACGTTCAGCTGTAACATTTCTGTTCGTATTAACACCTGGAGAAGGATCACATTTACAGAAAGGATAAGGTTATTAAAAAGCAAATTAAAAACAAGTGCTCAAACAGAGCAATTTGTCAGGTATTAATGCAGCAATAAACTCGTAGTCAAATGTAGCAGAAGAAAATCTGCTCCTTATCCATCTCATTATGAATTAAAACCCAAAAATTTGATGATGTGTAGCTGTGAAGTTCTGCCCAGTATTCTGTTTCTAGATCTTTATCTTCTCCTGGAAGTTGCTATTTTCCACAGGCAGGGATAGTTGTACTTTTTTGTGCAGCATCTCATGCTGTGGCAGTCTGTGGCAGGACTAGGCCAAAATGCCAGTGTGACATTGCTGAGTGTCCCTGCCCTCAGCTGTGTCCCTTGGAGCCCTCTACCCCGTTTGCCCTCACTCACAGGGATTTTGGGGGCACGGCAGGTCTGCTGCAGCCACTGCTCCTCCTCACTGTCTGTTGGAACAAGTCAAAGCCTGCAGGATTCTTCTTTCCCCTCTGAGGTTTAGCTGGTGTGTAATTATATTTGATCATTAGTCTAAATTTTCCATTTGCAATTTTATGTTAGGTCCATAGTGTAAGATAGAACTTTTTTTCTTTACTATTTCTGTAGTATTAAATTAGCAGGGAACAGCTCTTCAGCATTGGAAATCTGTCATACTTGGGGAATTGTGCCTGCCAGTGATCTGTACACCAAGTATTTAATTTGTGCAGTGTGTCACTTTGAAGTGTTTTACTCCATTCAGTGGGCTTGTTAGACTTGCTTCGAGTGATATTTAATGGAAATGTCTTTGCAGAACCTGTCCCACTGAATATCAGTGCTCTGTTGCAAGGTCAGTTTCAGCAGTTTCCTGGCTACAAGAGATAAAGCACTGGGAAATGAGACTTGTGTTCAGAACTTGTTGCTGTTACATATCAGACTTCTTGGCAGTGCCTGGCATGGCAGTCAACTTCCTGAGCTGCCTAAAGCAGACTTTTTGGGGCTATATTCTTCTATTTGTAACAAACTCAGTTTGAAACTCACCTAGACAGCTGTACCACTGAAGGGCAGGGTAAATGATCCTCAAGGGGCTTAGGGGAATTGTATTAAATTTTGTTGTCAGAATTTTGGAATTATTGTTCAGTTTGAGTTACATTTTTCTATTTGAGTTCTTAGGTGATGAAATGTTTTTGGTGACTTCTCAGTAATCTTGATAGATCATTTCTGTCAGTGTGAATAAATCCAAGGATCATCATCTGATGTCTCACCTAACATTTGATTATGCCCATTTGTACAGCAGAGTGAGCCAAGACAGTGGAAGGACACGGACCAAGCTGACTATGGAGGAGCTTAAAGCATTTGTGCAGCAGCTGTTCAGCTTGCCATGTGTTATCAGCCAGGCCCGACAAGTAAAGGTGAGATTGCATCTGCTCGTCTGATAATGCTGTGCCTTTTACTTTGTTCTGGTTTTGTGGTACTGTGTTTTTGTAAGCAGGTAGTTTTGCCTGGTGTAGAGGCTGAAAAGCTTCTGATGTAAAAGATATGTGCACTTTTTCAAGGTACCTGGTGCAACAGGCATTGTCAGATGTGATGGTGCAGTTAAATGAAGATAAAAGATCCCCTTCCCCTGTCACTGTCCAGGCAGCCCAGTTCTAAATCTCTGAACCAGTTACTCTTACTCCATCATCATTAATGCTTTCTGTAGAGGTGAATTTTCTGGCTAAATCCTAACCTTTATATGTTTTTGTAGAAACCTCTGAGGGTTACATTGATGTGCTTTTTCAGGGCAGCAGGAAAGCAGTGCCACATTGTCAGTTATTCCATAAATGCATCTCAGCCTCGCTTTCCAGGCTGCAGCCTTCTTGATCTGTATGCATAGCCTACATTTCTTGCCTTTCATATATATCTTTGCACCTGTCTGTGAATGAATCTAGACTAAAAAGTAATCCAGATCATACTGATTCCCCTGGCTGCTATTACCATTTATCATTCTGGCACTCTGCACCATAGCAAGTGTTTTCAGCAGCAGCCTTAATTTGTTTCTGTGTCACTGGTGATGAAATACTGAACAGTATTTCCCCTACTACCCAACTTGTAGAAAACTCCTTAAGAAACATCCTTAACAAAGATTATTTGCCTAGAGAAATGCTTCCTGAGATGTATGTTAATCACTTATTAACCTGCATGCTCTGCTTGTACAGTTTTACAGGTGTTGTACAGTATTAGAGGGCCTAAAATCCTGAACATTACTATAGGTGCAGCTGCTGCTACATAGCCAAACATACAGTTTAAAAATAAGTTAGTTTTTTTTAGAAGGCCTCTTTTCCATAAGTGTTTGTCGGTGTTTATGCTCTTCATTCATGAATTTTATATAAGCTTTTCTATGATAGTTCAGTGTTGATAAGAGAGACTTTATTTTGGAATTTTAACCTATTTACATAATATTGGCCTTTTTTTTTTTTTCTGAAAGCAGTTTCCTTCAGAAAACCATAGGGCTCTAGCATGCAGGTTTGCCAGGCTTGCTGATGCTGATCTTTGTCCTTCAAAGGAGTTCTTCAACCAGTTTGTCAGCATATAATAAAGTGAAAGTGCTTTCTCATCCTCATATGATAGGATGGTTTTAGTTTACTTCTTTCCACATACAACCTAAAAAAACTTACTAATATTTATTGATGAAATTTTATCATCATCTATTAGGTAGACATGAAAGATTGTTCTCCAAAGGGCTTTTTTGTTTTTCATGTATTTAAAACCTGCTTCTAATTAAAACATTAATTGATGAGAGGGCTGCAGGCATACAATTAACTCTTAGCAGTTTTAGCTTGTATTTTTGTCTAATACCTTCTCCCAACTAGTCTGTCTTCCCCTACCCCTCAGCATTAGGAATCTGGTTCTAGTTCAAGTACTCTGCCTATGCATGTGCATGTTCTTGAAGCCTCAGCATAATCACTAGTCAATAAATAAATATCATTTTACTGATTACAAACTGTAGGCTTTTAGTTTCTGAATGAAGTCAGATAATAATCATTTATGCCTAAGCACTCACTAGCTTTTAGCATGGCATTTGAATGCAATTATCCATCATAATGAATAGCAAAATAATTGTCACACTGGATGATGAGTATTTCCCAACACAAAAGGCATTGTAATTATTAAACTGTAATAATTTACTGTTGCCACTATGAAGCATTCAGAGTATGTTCCCTAAATCAAAATCTTTATAATCTAGATCTTGTTCTTTCTTATAAATGCCTTCTGATTTCCAGACAGTCATGGAAAGCAGTATCAGCCAAAAAGGGCAGTAACCTAAGGGTTAGGAAATGCAGGGTTTGCTCCTCATTCTGCCATCAGCTTGGCTGTCAGAAATGCCTGTCTTTTTGTAAGAGACTTGGAGATGAATCAGTTGAGTGTGCTGGTTGAATGTCCTTGAATGAATCTCCTGCAGAGATTCTTTCCTGTCTGTTTGCTGTCTTTGGTGTTTTTTCATTGCAGTGCCAAAGCATGAGGATGAAGACAACTGCAGCACTTTCCAACTGCAGTTGGATTTCTGCGAAATTGTCTCTTTTAATAAGAGGGTTTTGCATTTTCATTTCTTTCTTTAGTACAATAAAGCCCTGATGCTTATAAGTGGTGGTCCTGCTTTAGGGAATATTACTTTCAAACTTTACCATTGTTATTTTCATGATCTGTGGTATTTGTGTTCTCATACATCTCTGGCTTGTTTTTTCTCCTCAGCATGTTTTTTTCCTGCTTTCTATTGCTGTCATTACTGTAATGCCCCTGATACTGTTGAAATGATGACCTGTTTGCAGAAGTCCCTCTTCTTCCCACTATTTTGAAACTATCATTGACTGGGTAGCACTGAATATTCTGTTTTGTTGGGAGCTGTTGTCATTTGCAGTTGTACTATTTTAGGTGCAGAGTTTGATGCAACTAATATGCCTAGGGTATGAAACATTAGGCCATCAAATAAATTTAGATGGTCTGTTACTTAATTTCTGTCAGACTTGATGGCTTCTGACAGCTAGCTGGCTTTATGTATAGAAGCTTGGACTGATGATGTGATCACATGCAAATTCACAGCTGACTGATCCCTCAGTTGGATTTTCTTTTGGATTCTGTGGCTGTTTCTTTTCCTAATTGATTTGTACTGTATGTTCCTTCAGAATCTGCTCGATGATGTGGAAGAATTCCATGAGCGTGCTCAAGAAGCTATGATTGATGAGGTCCCAGACTCTTCCAAGCTGCAGGAGTTGATAGACATGGGCTCTGGCCTTTATGTTGAACTTCCTGAACTACCAAGGTTGAAGCAAGAACTGCAGCAGGCACGGTGGCTGGATGAGGTGAGGTCCACCCTCTTGGATCCCCAGAGGGTCACCCTGGATGTGATGAAGAAGCTGATTGACTCTGGTGTGGGCTTGGCACCACATCATGCTGTAGAAAAAGCCATGGCTGAGCTTCAAGAGCTGCTCACAGTCTCAGAGAGGTGGGAGGAGAAGGCCAAGGTCTGCCTGCAGGCCAGGTGAGTGTTCCTTTCCAAACTGTTTTTAGAGGTCACACACTTTTGTGTTTCTCATCCTCTTTTGAGAAGTGTGGTGAAAAGTTGGGTGCTTGAAGCTGTAGTTGCCTTTCTTATTTTGTTGGGTTGTTTTTTTTTTTTTTTACCTCCCAGCAGTTAGATTGCTCAAGAGTTGGATTTGAGATTGATGAATTGCAGAAGTGTTGATTCCCTATCATGTTGCACAGTGGCAGGAGGCTGAAGCTGTGGGTGTTGCTGCTGTCTTTGCTATTCATCCTCCTCACCAAAGAACCCTGACTATGAGACAGCTTTCTTGGTGTTAAGGAGTTGTTATGCTGTGCCCTTTAGAGCTCGATTATGCCAAGCCCATCAGCTTTCTCACCTGCTATTTGCTAGCCAGTAGCACCAAGTATAGAGCCATGGTATCCTGCACTGCAGTGCAGTGAACAAATTTCATCACCAGCCTGTCAAATTTATGGCTTTAGATGACTGGCATTTTGAGAGAAGGCTGGAATTGGGTTTTTCTTACTCTAGACCACGCCAAAGTATGATGGCTCTGGAGGGCATCGTGAATGAAGCCAAGAACATCCCTGCTTACCTGCCCAATGTGCTGGCACTGAAAGAAGCCCTGCAGCGGGCTAGAGACTGGACAACCAAAGTGGAGGCCATTCAGGTAGGGGGTACAGCAGGGACTGCAATCTTCTGCTGGCACATCTTTCATTTAGATGTATCCTTTATTCCTAGCACCTCTCCTCACAAAGGTGGCCTGAAGGGAAGCCTTGCTATGGCTCTTAAATGGGCTTACCAGAGCTTGTGTACTTGATTTTCTTTTTGTGCATTTGTTTCCCTGCTGGCTATCCAATTTCTATTTCCTTTCCTTTTGTGCATTTCAGAGTGGATGTAAAAGCTAGCAAATTCATTATGATATGGTATTTGGTTTTGGAACTGTTAAGTGTGTTGTCACTGAAAATACTTAGCTGCAGAAGAGGATGCTCTCAAGTTTTCAGTTTTGGATCTGGCTGTGGAAATTTTCTTTTGTTTTTTTCTTTTCTCCCTAAAATGTTGTAAGATTTAATGGCACTGGTGGCCAGAATTTTCTGAAAGAGATGAATTAGTTCAATAACTTCCCCTTCTACTGGTCTACACACATAACTTGATCCAGAGTTGTGTGATATTTCTGGGTGCTGATCGCTGAACTAGAACTGCATATCTTATACCAGATACTTGTTGGGAGTTGAAGCAAAAATCCCAGTTTATTTCACATTAGCCCCTATGCAATTCTTGAAGTTAAACAGACAGCATTTAGATAAGTGTCTGGAAATGGAATGTTTCTTACTCACATGGCCAGCTGGCCATGTCAAAATGACTGTTAAAATAAAAGCTGTATGAGAGAATTGTTTAAAATAACAGTAGATTGAAACACTGCGCTCCTTTCCTTTCCTATGGACCTCTATTTTAGACAGTGACAAAATAGCATATGGCTTGAAATTAGGCTGGCACCTGATCTAATGGTGGAATTGCTGGCTTAGAAAAATTTCTTTCACCCCAGAATGGGAGCAGCTATGCATACCTGGAGCAGCTGGAGAGCTTGTCTGCCAAAGGCCGCCCCATCCCGGTGCGCCTCGATGCCCTGCCCCAGCTGGAGTCCCAGGTGGCTGCAGCTCGTGCCTGGAGGGAGCGCACAGGAAGGACCTTCCTCAAGAAGAATTCCAGCTACAGTCTGCTACAGGTGAGCAACACGTGCTTCCATGCCAGAAGAACACACTTCTCTGTCAGAAATTGGTCCTGAGGGCTCTGGGTTGTCTGGAGGGAAGAGCTGGTTCAGTTACGCTGGATTACAGTTGCTTTTCAGAGCAGAATATAATTTCAGCTGTTCTCAGGTAAAAAGAATCAAAAATGCAATCAAAAAGCTTAGTCCTGTTCTATGTATAGACAACCTCATCTCTTACTTTTGAAGGAAGAGGGGAAGTAAAGCATTTTTTTTGTCATTGAAGAAATGTAGGTCTGAAATGGACACAGACCTGTTTTGAGTCCTGTCAGTCCACAGACCTATCTCAAATTGATGTTTTCACTTGCCTCAGTGTTTTTAAATGCTAAGAAAATAGATCAGATATTTTATAAACAGTTTAACTATAAGAAAAATTGGTAAGCTACTGTTTATTTCACTTCAGTGGATGTAGTGACTGTNCTGAAATGGACACAGACCTGTTTTGAGTCCTGTCAGTCCACAGACCTATCTCAAATTGATGTTTTCACTTGCCTCAGTGTTTTTAAATGCTAAGAAAATAGATCAGATATTTTATAAACAGTTTAACTATAAGAAAAATTGGTAAGCTACTGTTTATTTCACTTCAGTGGATGTAGTGACTGTCCTTGTTTTAATAAAAATCAATCATGTATTTGAAGATCTATCATATCTACTTGACAGGCTTCCCTTTTCCAAGGAAAACAGTTCTGGTTCAACTGCATTCTCAGAGGCTGTATTTTTCATTAATTCTCTGCAGTTTGTCTTCACTTTTAGTGAGATGTCCAAATCCAGGCAGAATTCCTACTCTCTAACTTTCCCTAGTGTCATGTCAAGTGCAGTAATTACATCTTGTGTCTCAAAGAGAGTACTGATGTTTAATGTTTTCCAATGGGATTTTCCCTTTGCAACTGCATCACACTAATTTTTGTTCACTTTGTGATACGCTCTAGATACAGCTGCTTCTCTATATTCTTCTGCCAAACTAGTTATTTAATATGTTCTGGTTTTGCATTTTCCTAAATGTAGCAATATGAGCTTTTCTGTATTGAATTTAATTTGCATTCTAACTAGTCATGAGCACTTAAAGCTTTATTCTTGTTCTTAGAAGTGCTTTTCAACCTCTCATATTGATATTAAAAGGCTTATAGCATACTTTTAGGGGTTTTTCAGACACCAAATTGCTGATGTAAATATGAAATAATTTTTAAGACTTGATTGATAAAAGCCCTTGAAGTGAATGTTGAACTATGGATGTCTAACTGCATGTAGTATTTTGGTTAGCTGTATGTATGACAGTGTAATCTGAATAAATACTGTAATTTAATCAGAAAACACACACTGGCTTTCAGTTTGACCTGCACGTCGCTGGTTGCTGATGACATTCCAGTTCCATAACTATGAGATACTTCTCTCCTTATCTGCTCATTCTTTTTTTCCTAGCATTAGTTGACAGGTATCAAAGGAGTTGGATTGCTGAGCAGTTCTTTAGAACTGCTCTTTAGTTAGATTGCAGAACCAGCAGTTCCCTGGTGACACTGTTGTCATTCCTTGATGGGATGTCCTGGGCATCCTTGGCTCTGACAGGATAAGTTTCCTTGGTGGTTCCAGGTTCTGAGCCCGCGGACTGATATCGGTGTTTATGGGAGCAGTAAGAACAGGCGGAAAAGGGCCAAGGAGTTGATGGAGAAGGAAAAGGAGAAAGATCTTGACTTGGAATCCCTGAGTGAACTGGAGGATGGGCTGGAGGAGGCCAGGGATGCTGCAGCTGTGGTAAGGAGCAATGAAAGGTGGTGTCTCCTTCTGTGTGGGCTTAAGTCATCTCTAATTGTTGAAATTCTAGGGAAGAACTTGTCAATGAATTTCATTGAAAAAGATATCTCGTAGTATGGTGTTTGACACAAGAATGTAGTTCAACTTTAATTGCAGTAAAAGTAGAGGGAAGCACAGTTCAGAGTGTAACTGCTGGTATTTAATACCATTGGGTATGTGTAAGACTTAAATGCTCTTGGGTTAGTATCTGTAGCTGCTCATCTAACATTTATTGAAATGATCTGGAAGTAATGAGGTGCAACTCTCTTAACCATGACCAGCATATATTTGGTTAGGTCAATTTTATGGTCAGCCTGCAAATGCTTGGTCATGGACACTGGGCTGGAGGGAATGTTTTATTTGGTTCCTCTTTACTGGAGGATATTCATGCTGCTTATCAGAAGAATTTGCTGTCATCTGGCTGCCCTTTCCCTGGGAACAAAGAAAATTTGGGCAGGGTCATTAATACGGCTTATACACAATCTATTTTACTGTAGTATGCT
>VZTT01031050.1:8366-22582 GCA_013400855.1 Buphagus erythrorhynchus | reverse complement strand
GGGAGAAGGCAGCTGTCCCTGAAAGAAACTTGGATACTGCAGATGTACATCAGAGCCAACTTCCTAAATAGTGCAAATGCCTACAAAAGTAGGGACAAAGACAGCAGATGCTGGAGTGAACCAAATGAAAAGTATCCTAGGCTGATCCTAAATATCACAGGCTAATGGTTTATTTTCCTCCCTATTTAGCAGCATAATGGTTTAAAATGTTCTAAGCCAGTATTCTTCCACCAGAATGTTAGAGAGAGACTTTCACATATGCCTGACTGACATCCCCAGTGATTTCCACTTAGGCAGCCTAAAGCAAAAAGAAAGATCCTGTTGAGGGAGTAGCACCTCAGCTTTTAAAAATAATTTATTTTTAAATAAACTTTTTGGAAAAGGTTTTCAGCTTTTAAAGCTAACTTATGTGCTTATGCTACCTTGTGTGCCTCAAGAGTTCTGTCCTCTTAACCCTGGTTTATTATTTTTTTTTTAACTTTGACATTTTTTTAAGGAAAAGATTATTGATATTTGAAAACAGCTTCAGGTCTTAAGGTATTCAGTTCCCTCTCTAGGTGCCTGTATTTCTGGCTTTCAGCATGAAAGCAAGCCCAGAAAACCAGCCAAACTTCAGTTACTCCTCATACCAGATGTCTGAATGCTTGGAGGTCCCTTTCCTCCACATGCTGCTGTTAAGTCAGTCTCGTGGAGAAAGGAGCATTAAATAAATGCCTTGTGCCCTGTGTTCTGGAGGCTGCACAACTTTGGCAGGCCTGGAGCTTGTGTGTGCCAGTCTTCAGGTTATGCTGAATTTCCAAGTCATCATAAAGCTTTCAGTTGCAAAGTAAAACTACTTTTAGTCCTTGAAGTAGTGCATCAGGGAGAGTTGATTTGTGGCGTTTATGTTCCGATAAAAATCACCACTTCAACTGCAGCTTATGATGAGTTTAATGCTCTGATCTCTGGTCTGGAATGGAACTTTATTTTACTTACGTGGCTTTATTAGGACATTATTGCATCATCCTAATGCATTTTGCAATTCCCTGTAAATTGTAGATGAGGCAGTGTAGAGTCATTTCTTGGGTGGCTTGCATGCATCCTGGGGGAAAATTACATTACAGGATTTTCAGGTAAAGGTTTAGGGAAGAGGTTGATATTGGTACAAGGAATTCTGATTTATATCCTTTTGGCTTTTAAAGACACAGAAATATGCACCTGTGAGATGAGCCAGCTGCAATGCCAGGACCCCAGCATATCACACTGAAGGGATTAAAAGAAAAGGATTTTAAAGAAATAGGACAATATGTAGAGGTGGAAGGAAAATTTACTCTTTTGCCCGGTGAGTGAAAGTAGCTTCACACACCAATCAACTTTGCTTTGGGAGTAGAGTAATGTCTTATTTCAGCTCCACTGAGAGACTTGTTACATTAATGTTACATTAACATTCCTCAATCTGTTCAAATACAGAAATCCCCAAAGAAATATCAGTTATCCCTAGGTGGTAACATAGGGGAAGCAGTCTCAAGTAGTATCACAGACAAATCTGTAGCTAAATTGTCTGGATAATTACGTGCTTGAAAACGTAGTAAGTTTTTGTGGACCTTGCTACTGCAGTATTTCAGCAACTGGGTTTTGGAGGTAATTGGGAATTGAGCTTTCTGGAGTGTCTCAAGAGAACTTACTGGCATAATGACTGGTGCAATGATGTGTTGAATTCAGACCTACCTCAAAGAGCCTAGCGTGTTTAATAGGACTTAACCCATGAATTTTCCAGGGCATGCATGTGATGGAAATGTTACAGATACTGGGCTCTAGGATATTAAACAGACACTTTTACAACTTGCTAACACCTTCAGGTGCAAACTACTCTTTTGTCACCTGTTTAGAACTGTCTTCACTTTCTCAGAGACATCTGAAAGCCTGTGGCTGTTGAAGGATTTAGACTTAGAACTTCACGTTTGTCTACCACTGGCATCTCAAGGACAATTAGTTACATAAGATAATAAGAAAAATCAACTTCCAAAAGTGTAGCCTTGCTTGTAACCTTTGTGGCTAAACAGTTTATAAGCAACCAGTTAAATTTTTTTCAGTCTTCTGGTTTGCAAGTGGGGCTGTAGCTCAGCGGAGTAGTTTGTGTCTATGGAAAAATCTCTCTTGGCTGGACCTTCGCTGGCCATTGTTCCTGGTAATGAGAGGACAGCGTGAACTTGTGATGCATGCAAAAATGACCTCATTCAGCATCCTGCAATTGTTAATGGGTTAGTTAAATTCGGCACACGAGAGATGTTGTCCTGAGGGCCCATCTTGGAGCTGGTGAAAGCTCTGGTTCTCTGGTGGGTCGTCTGTTACATTTCATCAGTGTTGCTGAAAGCGAAGCTGAGCAGTGGATGTGGAACAAACTGACAATTTACTTGGTAAAATTTAAGAAGTTATAATTTTTTTTCACATTTCACCAGTGTGAGCAGCACTTTGTTTGCAGGTGAATTGTGCCTTGTGTTAGAAATAGCACAGAACTGATGTCCTTTTGCTGCAAGGTTGCCCTGTGCTGGGATATTCCTTCAGTACTTCTCTTGTTTGCATTTGTAAGCAGAATCACAAAGGTTGGATGATTTTATTTTTGACTGTAAACTAAAGCTGCACAAGACCTTCGTACACATTCCTGCAACCTTCATCGAATAAATTAAAGAATTACAGGATGTTTTGGGTTGGAAGGGACCTTAAACATCACGCAGTTCTAACCCCTTGCCGTGTGCAGGGACACCTTCCACTATCCCAGGTTGCTCCAAACTCCATTCAGCCTGGTCTTGGGCACTTCCAGGGATGAGGCAGCCACAGCTTCTCTGGGCAGCCTGTGACAGGGCCTCACCACCCTCCTGAGCAAAGAATTTCCTTCTAACAGCTAATCTAAATGTCTCTTCTTTCAGTTTAAAACTGTTCCACCTTGTCCTATCTCTATCTGCCTGTGTAAAAGTCCCCCTTCATCTTTTTTATAACCTCCTTTTAAGTATTGAGTGACCACAAATTATTTCCCACTGTTTGCATGCTTCAAGATGTGGGAACTTCTTCCCCTTTCCACTGTCCACTGGCTTGTAAGATGTCTTGGTTTACTGCAACATAAGATCCATGGTGTTATGCATTGCTGGAAAGCCTTGATGATACCTTGGTGTGAAGAGCAGAGGACTCAGGAGATCCAGGAATGTGACTCCTGCACTGACAATTCCTCTGGCATTGGCTACCAGAGCTGTTTCTGCACTGTAGGAAAACTCAGGCAGCACAGCTGTCAAAGCACAGTGTTGGTGCTTTAGAAAGTTCAGCTGTGAGGACACACTTGGTCTTTAGAGGTGCCTTGATCAGGGCACATCAGAAGCCAGAAGATTGTGGATTAATTCATTCCTTTATGAAAATACTCTCAAATCAGTTATTTCCACAAGCAGGCTGGCTGGGAGGCTCATAAATAATTTCATGAGAATAGAGCATTATCTTTTTGTTTTCATAGCAGTGCTCATGTGCTGCACGAAGTCTGTGCTGTGGTAAACCTGTGCTGATCCCTGAAGGATCAGCAAAGACTTGGATTCAAGTTCATGTCAGACTGGAAGGGTTGGGCTGTCAAGGGTCATCAAATCCAGCTTGCTGCTGTCATAAGGATCGTGTTGTATCATCTCTGAGCCTGATCATTTGACTTATAAGCTCATTGAACTGTCTTTCAAAAATAGAACATCGGCCATTTATATTTTTTAATTCTAATTTAAGCAGAGAGAGTCTCTTCGTGGCAGGCTCAGCTCAAAGCCACACAGCATCAACAGTGAGAAATTAGGACTGTCCCAAATGTGAGCCTGCTTTTATGAAGGGGAAAAAGAAGGCTTCATCCTGTTTAATTTTATTGTTTTCCCACCTTGAAGAGATGTGCACACAAAACTATGTGCTAAAAGCTTCCTCTGACTTTAATCTGGTCCATCATGTCTGAGTCAGATGCCCAGGAAGGACTTTGCTGGTAAATCTATCCCGTGGCATCACTGTAGGAGGGCACCAGTAAGCAGATTAGCCATAGCTCAAATTCTGTGTCAGCTACCTGACCGAGGGTGCCTTCCCTGTCTTGGCTCTGCCTGGACTTATTAATAGTTATTAATAGTTAATTATAACTTTTTAATATCCAAACTTAATATTTATCATAAGACATTTAACTCTCTTATGTGGAAAAATTATGTAGGTACTTGGCTTTCCAGTACTGGTTCTGAGGAGTTTTCAGCATCATGACTCTTATAGATGCTCATCTATTTCTTAGGCTTCCCAATATATTTATTGGCAGAACATATTTAATTTATATGTAACAGTGTTCTAGAGAAGCTGTGGCTGCCCCATCCCTGGAAGTGTCCAAAACCAGGCTAGATGGGGCTTGGAGCAACCTAGGATAGTGGAATTCAGGAGAGTTGGTCTGGATTAGCTTCAAGGTCCCTTCCAACCCAAACCATTCTATGTCTGATTAATTTACACATTCTCAGAAATATTCTTTATAACTGGTAAAGCAGCCTTAAAATTAAGTTGGAATATCTGTTACTTTTATAAATAGTGGCAAGAGTCATGGAATGTTAAAGATTGGAAGGGACCTTAGAGATCATCTAGTCCCAAACCCCAGCCATGGGTAGGGACACTTTCCAGATTGCTCCAAGCCCCATCCAACCTGGCCTTGAACACTTCCAGGGATTATTTGCAGAGTAATTTAAACAATGGCATGTACGTTGAGCATCCAAAATGGGTTTTTTAGAGCTAAACTCCCATCTTATGCTCCTAGAAACATTCAGTCCTTTGCTGCATCTACCCTGTGTGACATCCAAAGGATTCTAATTCTGGTACAGGAGCTGTCTAGTCTTGAACATCAAATGAGATGGGTGACACTGATTTCTGCCATCATACAGAGTAGGAAGTTGGGATGTGCTGTTAGAGGGAGGGTCTTTCACACTGAAGAAACCCTTACAGAGGGCTCTGAGCCCCTGCCATGTGCCTGTGCTGGGCTGCTGTGGCCTTGAGCATGGTTGTGATGCTCCTGTTGTGTGACTGAACATGCAGGACCCTCCCTCTGGTGGTTTGGTGCTCCTGGCACATTGTTGGTGTTTTTGTGGGTTATAGGAACAATGCATCAGCCCCCAGCTCCTTCTGTTTTGTGTTGAGGGGCCGTACAAATCCTCCATGCTACCATAAACAAAGAATAGATTAAATTATTATGTTTCTGGCACTTTTAGGTTATGATAAACTTAAAATGCCTTCAGTGAGTAGCTTGTATGGGATGAAAATGTTTTGTTTTGTTGTATGGCTGCAGTTGTTTCTCTTGCTGAATTTAGTGCTCATCTAGAGCAAAGCAAATCTTTGCTGCGGCTCAGATTAAACATTTTGGGAGCGCATTAGCTGTAGACTGGCATTGATAAAGCACTAACAAGCTCTAATCTTAAAGCACATGGACTTGAATTAATGCCAGGANTTTTTTTTTTTGGGGGGGGGGGAGGTGGAGGAGGAAATGAATTATAGTCCAAAACTGGGAAACGAGAGCAATTAATCTCTGCAGTTGTGTGTAGGCAGGAGGGACTATTTGTTGCCTGACAGGCTGCTCTCAGGACTGGAAACAAAGTAGGTTGTTTGTGTCTTTTTATGTCCTCGTCCTAGTTTGCTTTAGGACAAGAGCATTTACCTCATGATGCTTATTTTTGAACTTCATACTGGAGGCAGTGTTCACATTCCACTCAGTCTTTTACGGGACCAAGAATGGAGAATTAGTCAGCTGTTCTTTGTTTTTATTGCCCTGACTCTTGAACAGGATCCAGGCTTGCTCCTGAGGTTTTTCATCTGGATTGGTCTGAATAAAACAGATTTTTCTTGCAACTGAAACCCCTTTATTTGCAAAAGGTTATGATAACGAGAAGAAGCCAAGCTCCCCCAGTTTTTGTTTGAGATGGGCAGTGGAACCGGCTTCCTGCGGTCATGCTCACATTAAAGGAGGTTCATAGGACATTTATTTAAAAACAAACCAAAAAAGTGGAAGCTGTCATGTTTGTGCCTTAGTGTAGCGTGCTAGGACGCTATTGCTAAGATTATGCCTGCTGATTCTGGCATAAATAGTGATTTGAGCAGACCCTACCCTAGGGAGTTGAGTCCCATTCCCTTCTCCCCTGTATAGGAACAAATCAATTATTCTAAGGAGGCGGTGTTGTCTCTCGGTGCTGTTGTGTTGCTTTTTGAAAACGTTTTGTAAGTTAGTCCTTAAGTGGGATAATTGCTTTCAGCATTTGCAAGTTAAATGAAGAAAGCTCTAATTAGATTTTATAAAGTGGCTTAGCATGTTGAGAAGGCTTTTCATAAAGTATACTGTGTATTCACTTGGCGTTGCACAATTGAATTTCGTGTAGCACTGACGAAACCTAAAAATCCTATTTGGCCCTGGGCGCTTAAAGGATTGAAAGCCTGTCTTAAGTGCTCCTGGCCATACAGCCTGTCTTCCTTTCCCCACCATCCCACCCTCACCAGGGCGTTTATCTGTGTTGTAGAGACTGGAGGAGTTGCATCAACACCATCCTGTCTGAGGAAGGGCTTTGGAGCTAGGCATAAAGCTTGATGTTTTGTAGCACTTCCAAACAGGACCCTGCACAAGCTGTTTAATCTGTTTTAGCTGTTATTGTGCTGTGCTGATTGTATGGTGGGGCTGGGTGGCACAGAGCCACTTTGTTCAGGTCACTCCTGGCTCTGTGTGGGCACTTACTGAGTCCCACACAAACCCAACAGTGCCTGTGCTTAGTAGTTTTTGGTATTGTTTGGTGTCCTGTAGGTTAGAAATGTGATATGCTAATGCTTTCCTCTTGCCATCACAGTCTTGGCAGCAGCTGAGGCGCTGGCCAAAGCAGGCTGACACACTGCTTGCCATTTGAATAAGGACTTAGCCCAGTCACAAGCCCCTTTCACGTGTGGTTTCTGTAGTGTGTGTGCCAGGAGCTTTCTGATGAGAATTGGAAGGAGTCCCCAGAGCCAGTGTTTGTTCAGGTTGTTTGGATGCTGTTGCTGGATGTGACTTTTAGAGTCTTATGGAAGGTGGGCTCTGTTTGGGAGGTGACACCTCTACTACCTCAGTCAATCAGATCATGAAGCTTCATCTGCAAAAATGTGGATTCCATGTGTAACAACTTAGAAGAAACCAGATCTATAGTACTTAATTATAAAATCACAGAATGGTTTGGGTTGGGACAGACCTTAAAGACCCTCTAGTTTCACCCCCTTGCCATGGATGAGGACACCTGCCACTAGGCCTGGCTGCTGAGGGCCCCATCCAGCCTGGCCTTGAACACTTCCAGAGGTGAGGAGTTTTGCATGTGTTTGTTATTAGTTCAAACAATCACAAAAGCAGCTTGTCAGAATTGTGACTTGGTGATAAGGCCTGAATTTGAAGAATGGCACAGAGATCTCTAGTAAGATCCACTCAAATTGGGACATTAATAATGGATCATGACCAGCCTAACATCCTGGCAGGGGGACAAAAGGTTGTTCTTTTGCCCTCTAGCCATGCTTGATCTCTCCATCCTGGGGTTAGAGAGTCATCTCTATCATGGTCTATTTTTCTGACTCATTGCTTTTAAAGGGTCAGATTCTTTGAACACTTGTGGAATCAACAAACATGCCCATTTGAATTTACTGGATCGCTGTGTCCACGACAAGTTGTGGCAGTGTGTTCCTTGTGTGAACAACAGGCTGCTGTTGTAACCACATGGAGCACACAGCTTTGGATGAACATTCACAGCCACCCACAGGCACTTGATTCATCACATGTGCCTCAAAGTGTTTTACTCTTTTGTAGTGTCTTTGTAAATGGACTTTGTGTCCCTAATTGAAGTACATGTGAGCCGCAAGGGCTGCCATGGTCAAGATGAACTCAGAAGTGAACACAGATTTAGACCTTTCTCCTTTTCTGCCTTAAATGTCAAACCAGTGTGTATCACTGTTAATGGAATTATTTACTCATTTTGGTAAACATGTAGGCTAAGGAAGAAACTTTGGCAGGTTCCTTGTGATCTTGTGAGTGGTGTGCAGGCAGAACTCCAGTTTTCTTTGAGAACGGATTTCAAATTTGACAAGTTTCTTGTATTACAAGAGATAGTTCATGCTATGGCAGGCTCTGCAGTTTGGTGGAGCTGAAGTTCTTGGGTGAACTTGAGGTGATGAAGATTCTGTGTCTGTAGAGATGAAATGTTAACATTAAGAGCATTTTAAGAAAGCAGATATTACTGTGTGAGATGCAGCCAGCACATAATTAAAGAAAAAAGGTATTTTTCCTGAATTCTTTTCTCATTTTAAATTAGTCTTAAGAAATCTGTATGTTGCATATTTAGTGTAGCACTGTGTTG
This sequence comes from Buphagus erythrorhynchus, assembly GCA_013400855.1. Classification (NCBI taxonomy): domain Eukaryota; kingdom Metazoa; phylum Chordata; class Aves; order Passeriformes; family Sturnidae; genus Buphagus; species Buphagus erythrorhynchus. The sequence goes on along the minus strand of VZTT01031050.1, from coordinate 14,222 downwards.
TTGGTGCGAGTGCTTTGAAATGGGTATTGAGTTGTGAAGTGTCTCAGCCTTGTGTCTGTGCTCAGACAGACTTTGGTTGATGATATAGCTTTTTGTGGCAAGAAAATTGCTAAATTGGAGATTTACTCCTGAAAGTGCCAAAGACATTCTTTGAACAAGTTTGGGAGGATTTAATTTAGTCTGCATAGAGGTAAGAGAGTGGGGATATGATTCTTAAATTGTCCAATTCCATGAAAAAACTGCAGTGACCTGCCAGAGGGGAGGGTCAGAAAGCACAGGTGGGTCCTCACATCCCACCTACAAGGCAGCTGTGCCAAGGCAAATAGGTACTCATTGGCAGGGGACTGGTGCCATATCCCTCAGTGTCCCAGCACCATGGCTTGGGATGGACTTTGCACACTGGGGTGATTTATTTGTGAGCCAGGGCCTGCCTTTGTGAATGCACAGACTGGTGCTCCTCATGCAAAGGAACTCCCCCGTGTGTTTGGAGCAAGGTCCTCTGCAAGAAACTGTTTTTGTATTTTCTAGGAACAAAGTAAATTGTGTTGTTGCCTTCTGTGTTATCTTTCTCCACGTGGCCAATGATCTTTTGCTGCATTTCAGGATTTTATGCTAATATTTCACTGCTATCAGTACTTTGTTTTTTTCCCAGAAAATAAAAATCTTAATTACCCTGAAGTAACTAATCCTCAAAGCTGTAATCATTGCCGATATAATGCTTCATATTTACAAAATATGAACAATTCAGTTCACCTCTTCACGTGGTCTTTTGAGTTACTGTAAACTGTTTCCTGGAACCATTGCTTAATCAAGAAATTGAATTTTGTAACATGAATAGTACAGGCTTTTGACAACAAAGATATAATGCTTCCTTTCTTGTTTTATCCAATTTAGTGATGTGCATTCCATTAGTGTGCTTTAAATTTCAGTAGAATTTAAGTGAAAGGGTACAATTATGAAGATTTTATCATAAGGCAATACTTGGACACAGAGCAACTATTGTGCTGATTATTTGGTGTGATATGGTTACTCTTCTTTAACTATAAGTTTTCAATAATGATTTTAAAGATTTGCTATATCTGTGTCTACTTGCCTAACCTTTGCTTTTCAATAGTTTTTAATAGATTTTTTGATATAGACTCCCAGAATGGTTTGGGTTGGAAGGGACCTTAAAGATCATCCCATTCCAACACCCTGCCATGGGCAGGGACACCTTCCACTATCCCAGGCTGTTCCAAGCCCCATCCAGCCTGGCTTTGGACACTTCCAGAGATCCAGGGGCAGCCCCAGCTTCTCTGGGCAAACTGTGCCAAGGCCTCACCACCCTTATGGGGAAGACTTTTTCCCCATATCTAATTTCTACCTGCCCTCTGTCAGTGGGAAGCCATTCTCTGTATTCTGTCACCCAACTGTGTCAAAATAAACTACAGAATTGTTCTACGCCCAAGATGTGATGTTTTTCTTTTGTCTGATATTTTGCATATAAGGCTTTGCACACCTTGATTTCTAATGTTTTGTTGTACCAGAACATCACTCTCATACTTCAAGAAAGTGTATGAAGGCCCTTAAAATGAGATTTGGGAATCAGAAAGGAAACTGCCCAGGATGGCATAATCACCATCGTAATATCATTAAATAAATTACTCCATGATTTAACTTGAGCACTCCTGGATGGATTAAGCCCATAATAATTTGACATGAGACACTCTGTGTGTTTCTCTTGAAGATCATAACTCAAGGCAGTTTTGCATACCGTGGGAAACTTTCTTTCAGATGGAGGCTGGGAGGGCCATATCTATTTGTGAAGGACAGGGAGTGCTTTTGTTACCTTCCCAGAGCCATTACGGGATATGATTGCTTGAGGGAGTGTCTGCTTATGATCTGTTAGAAAACAGCCTATTAATAAAACAGAGGCTCTTGTAATAGAGCACTTCTTAATCTTCTTCCTGTGTAGTTATTTATAGGTTGTGACATCTTAATTTGCCTCTCATGTGCATCGACTTATGTTATTTTAAAAGATCAAGTAGTTTTCACACGCCTCTGAGAATCACTTCTGGGAGAAACTGTCTGTTTTCTAAGGAATCTGAGAAAAAGGGTTCAAATCATAAGTTTGTTGTGACAAGTGCATTACGGTTTTTGCTGGTGTCTTTCTAAAGGACAGAAGTTATGGGATGTGCTCTTGTAGTTATCTATATATTAACCCTGTATTTGATTACAAGCAGATATTCCTGAATTTCCCAAGGATTTCTAGTTGCTGCTAATACTTATTTTCCCTTAGCGACCTACCTGGAGCAATACTAAATCAGCTCTTCTCTTCATTTCTGTGGTCCTTTTCTTTCTCAGAGTGGTCCCAGTGCCAGGTCCTGTCACAAGATGTGCATTGACATCCAGCGGCGGCAGATCTACACCCTGGGGCGGTACCTGGATTCCTCTGTGAGGAACAGCAAGTCCCTGAAAAGTGACTTCTACCGCTACGACATCGACACCAACACCTGGATGTTGCTGAGCGAGGACACTGCAGCAGATGGAGGCCCCAAGCTGGTGTTTGATCATCAGGTCAGCCACACTCATCCTCCCACTAGTTCTTAGTGTTTAATAGTCAGTTTTGATCACAGTCTCTGTGATTTCGAGGTGCTGTACTAGGTAACAGAGCAGGGATGAAGAGGGTGTGATCTGCACTCAAATAAATCCTAATAGCATTGCTGCTCAACGCCACTTGCTGCTGGTGCTCTGATCAAACTGAGTCAGAAGAATCATAAAAACCTTTGCAAACAAATGCATTTTATTAAGACGCGTTTTATTAAAGCTCAAAGCACAGTTCACCTGGTTTGAATCAGTCTCCTTGAGCTGAGTTTGCAGATCTGCCTTGCCTGGAGGGCCTTGAGGAGCAACTTGCAAAGCTGTGTATGGTACCTTTGGAAGAGTACTCCAAGCAAGCTGCTGGAATGAGGCCAACACAGGAGCAGGATTCTTTCCAAACTGGTTACCTTTAAAAATTGTAGAATGTGCTTTCTTTGTAGACCTTGAAGCACCTTAGAGGAGTGGCTACTAATCCTTTAAAAAGTCGCATCTGTCCACGTGCTCAATTTGAAAACTTCTTTACTTATGTTGTGTTCACTGGCTTTTGTCTACTGGAAAAAGGTATTTTGTTCTCAGTTGATTTTTTTTTTTTATGAAGCATCGCCAAGAAACAGCACATCAGGACTCATTTTTAAAGCAGCCCAAGATCAGCTTTTATTGGTACTGGCTGTTTTGTAACCAAAGCTGTTGTTTGCCAGCACAATGTGCCTTCCTGCTGACACCGAAAATTAAAGATACGCCATGTCTGCAGAACAAAAGCCAATCAGTCTTTCTGTTCTATTAATAACCAGTGCCAGTATCCCAGGTGTTGGGGAAGAGGCACAAGGAAATTGTCAGCTGGCAAGGCTACTCTGGGTACCTTGCCTGCCTCTTGAAATGATTCCTTTTTTCCCTGTTCTGTCTGTCAGGGAAGAAGGGCTTCACTGACTTCTGTCAATCTGCACTCTTCTCTCCCTCAGCATCTACTGTGATAGCAGTTTTTATTTAACCTTCAGAAATGTGCTGCACTAGAAGTGTTTTGTGTAGGCTTTGCTGAGTAGCATCTCTATCTTACTGTAATCTTGTCTGTTTGCTGGTTTGCTTTTTTTTCCCCCCTCTGGTGTTCTATAACCCTCTGCTTTGCACTTTGTCTGAAAACATCACCTGGAGTTGGGGGGTTTGGTTTCATTTGTGCTGCAGTGCTTCTCATGTGTGCCGTAACCTCAGTTTAGGTTTGGAGATTAAACATATTTACTGTTACCCCCATTACTGGAACACAAAGTGGAGGCATAACTTGGCCAAAGATTCCTCATTGGAGTGCAGCAGAAATGTGTGCTGGGGATGGAACCTCAGTAACAAATCACAGGCTGATTTTTGCATCAGTTGATTGGTGGGCAGTGAATTAGAAGTGATTTTGAATTTCTCCCTTGCACAACCTTTGACAAAGGTGATACTATGTTAATTCTGGCTATAAGGATGTAGCTTGAAAACATCCCCATGGATCTTTTCTGTGGAATCTGTGGATCTATGGAAAAAGAACCCTGTGAATCCTTGTGAAAGACTCTCAAGTACTTTTCCCTGAAATCAGTAGGTTGTTTAGGTGATGAAGAATACATTTAGTCTTTCCTTTTTCATATTAAATGGCATATAGAAATTAGACTTGTGTTTTAAATTTCTTTTATGAGATTAAGACCCAACAACCATGAAGATGTGTGTCCTTTTCTGTTTGTTGGAGGCTCAGGAGATGTGTAGAGCACTGTCTTAGCATAGTAAGCATTGCTTGCAGGAGAGGGGTGTTAAATGTTAGAGTGTTCAGGTCTTACCGTGCCAACTTAAAACTACTTCCCTCTTTCTTGCAGATGTGCATGGATTCTGAAAAACACATGATCTACACTTTTGGAGGCCGAATTCTGACCTGCAATGGCAGCGTGGACGACAGCAGAGCCAGTGAGCCCCAGTTCAGTGGCTTGTTTGCTTTTGACTGCCAGTGCCAGACGTGGAAACTTTTGAGGGAGGATTCCTGCAATGCCGGACCCGAGGATATCCAGTCCCGGATAGGACACTGCATGTTGTTCCATTCTGTAAGTGTCCACACCCTCCTTTGATTTATGATGTCTGACTTTAAGGAGAACATCTGGTTTTGGTTTTCCTTGCAAGTTTTGAGCCCTTTAATCTCCTGAGTCATGTGTTGTTTCAGTTAATTCGAAGTTTGCTGACATTCTGATGCTGCTTTGGTAAGTGCAGGAGGTGCTAAAAGTTTTGGAGCTTTCATGACTCCAACTGAATAAAATTTCAAGTAAAAATCTAGGTGAATTTAAGAGTTGAGTTTAATGGAATAGTAAAGAGTATGGACACTTCATCCAGAGCCTCATGGAGAAGCAGAAGGGTGGGGGTAAGGTGTATATAGCATTTTACTCTATGTTGGGTATTAAAAACCGCCTTCCATTGCCTTTCCAGTTGTGTTCATCAACCGCATGTCTATTTAAGAGAACTAAAGAGAATTTTAATTAATGTTGTGACATTTAAATATTTACTGATATCATCAATTCAAAACCACCAATTTGAAGAAATTGCTGATTTTATTTCTCTTGCTCTTTCAAGTGAAAATCAGAATTTCTACAATTTTTTGAGCTTTCAGTTTTATTTTTGTTTTGAATGGTTCTTTAAAATCTGGTGGGAAAACATTGCCATGCAAAATTTTGCACAAGGACTTCAGGATCTTTCAAAAAAAGGTTTTTTTTTTCTGAGGATCTGTCCGTGGTAAATGTAAGAATACTGGTTTCTGTAAGCACAGGTCATGGAAGTTTAAGTCCTTTTCTGTTTTCTCAGCCATTTGAAAGAAAAATAATCTGCCTCTTACGGACTTTCCACTTGGCAGACTTGAAAGAAGCAATAAACCTGTTATTCTTGGCTTGCTCCTTGCTATTTGCCTGTACTGAATTTAGTAATGTGCTGGTACCTGGATGGTTTCTCCTACAGTCTGTCTTTTGTTTCTGTTGTGTTTTTAACGGGGATTTTTTGATGGATTTTAGAGATGGGGCCTTTTAATTCTTTCATAATAAACTTGAAAGATGGGCTGCTGCTTTAATGTTCTGAAGTTAAAGCTGGATGAGGCAAGGCTGCATCAATTACCTGTGCACAATGATGTTAAACTTAGAAGAAACATCTCTGTTCCTCTTTGATTCACTAATGGCTGCCCCTGGATCCCTGGAAGTGTTCCAGGCCAGGCTGGATGAGTGACCTGGGGTAGTGGAGGGGGATTGGAACTTGGATATGCTTTAATGTCCCTTCCAACCC
>VZTT01031048.1:5676-32184 GCA_013400855.1 Buphagus erythrorhynchus | reverse complement strand
ACTTGAAGTATAGCAGTCTCTGCTGGACTACCCTGAACTTGCAAATGAATAAAGAAGTTAAATTTGGGTTTGCTCCTACTCATTCTGTAGATTCATCTGAAAAAACGAACATCTCTGTATGGGGAGACCACAGAACCTAAAGTGTTGTGGTAATTTTATTTTAATGCTATTGCCCTATTTTGAGTGGATAGGACAAGAATTTCCTTCTGATGAAGCAGGTAATAGAAGAGAAGTCCAAAGAGCAGGAGAACCCAGGTTCACTGTGGTTTGCCAGTGAAACTGTGGGCAGAATCAATTGCCCCAATCAGCTCAGCCAGAAATCCACAGAGGAGCAAACACGTANCATGTTTAAGGATATATTTCCAAAGTTTTTTTAGAGATTTTATGTGGTAGAGGCATTTTGGACTACACTAATCTAACACATTTATCTATCTATCTATCTATTCCCTTCAGGAATGTCACAGTTTTGAAAACTGATTCCACTTCCCACTATTAACCTATTGTGATTAAAAATAAGCCACAACAGTGTACCAATGATACTTCCCACAGAAGAGAAGGAATATCAGATGAGCCTACCCTCATCTGATGTTAGTACCAAGAACAGGCATGACTATGCCTTCAACTTGCCATGCCTTGCCCATTGTGGGCTGCAGAGAAGCCCTTGATAGATTATGTATGGTAGTAAACAAATAAAAACTAGCACTGTGCTCATAGAGGCTCTTCTAACTCCTGTCTTGGACCTCTCAAAGCCACTTCATAGAGGGAATTCTTAAACAGCTGCTGTTCATGCTTTTATTGCACAAGTATTTCTCTTACACGCAAGCGGGTTTCCAGCTTTCCACATGGAAGGACTGGTTGGATATTCTCTCTTTTCCTCTCTGACAGACACACACATGCATAAAATTATTTACAATTAGGAAGACAGTCCATGCTTAGAATATGTCCTAATTCTAAAGTAGGTTAACTTGAGGTTTTAAGCAACAATTCTTTTAGGTTGCAAAATCTTTTGATTCTCCAGCCTGCCTATATCCATGTCTCTTTAATCTCCATTTCATACACCCATCACTGTAGTGTCTTGATGAATATCTATTTAAAAAGCAGTTCTCAGATATTCTCAGGCAAGGACATCATGAGCTTATAATGTGGGTGAGAACATTTCTGTAAAAACCCAACACATCATTAGGAGAATAACAAACAGGCCCGACCAAATTACACACATACAGCGGTGAGTAGAACATACAAGACTGCTTCTCTTCTAGTATCATATTACACCATTTTGTTATCACAGCACATGGGAATTGCAAAGAAGCATATTCAGCTATTAATTACATGAAACTGGCAGATGGGACATTTTTATCTCATTCTAGTGTGACTAGAATTCTCATCGTTGTTTTCTCCTGACTGTATTTGATCTAATCTCATGTACTATTGATTTCAAATAGCAGGACAACAACTTCCATGGAAAAAAAAAAAGAAGAAAAGGATCATGGCCAATGTCAATGAACATGATGCACAGATGTCTTTTTTTTTTGTCAACACTGTGCAGTTTAGGTGTGAAGAGCCATGCCAAACATTTCCTAAGTCTCAAACACTGCAGAGCATCAAAGATTAAGATCTCTTTCCCAATTTTTTTAATGTCAAAATTAGAGCAAAACACATACACACATCCCAATCTACACTGTTACATGATTTAGCATTTTGGGGCTTTGCAATTATTCTATACCTACATAGGTACATACACATATACAGTGGACCCATGAATGAATTTTCAAATCTGCCCTGGAGTACCTTTCTGGCCAAGTCTAGAGATGGAAGTGCACGATGTGCAGTCATTTAGTGAAACCCTACCAGAAGAAACAAGTTATGTTTCTTCCTAAGAAGAAACGATCATGTCTTAAAGTGGCAGCTCTAGTCTGGAAATCCATTATGCTGGGCACCATATGAAACTATCAGGTGGGCCTTGGCATATTACTATTGTTGTTGTCCTGATGTTCTGACAATGTGAAATAGGAGTCAGAGCAGATTCCTTTAGAGCAATTAGCATAACTAGATGAAACAGACAACTGTTAAGGTCCTGATATACTTCTTCAAATACCATCGCAAGACTGATGAGACTGCACTCAGCCTATTTCCAAATCAGGAATGAGAAAGGTAGCAACATCACAATGGGTAAGAATACAGGTTGTACAATTAGGGAAATTAACCTAGACTTTTAGAAAAAGGTCTGCTAAGAGAATAGTCAAGGCTTGCTGCAAGTGGGAAAGAAAGAAATGAGCCAAAGTGGACTTGTGGTTGTAGAGAAAGACAGATCAAAAGGGGAGGTCATCCTTAAAGATGTCAGTCAATTATAGTAACCAGATTAGCTGACAGTCATGAAGTCTTTGATTGTTCAATTAGGCATGAGCCACATCAGGACTGTACCACTGGCATCAGTCAAATTTGTTTAACTCTGTCTCTGGCTTCCACAATGAAATCACAGTTTTTTGAAACNTTAGTTGAAGGACATAGGTGTGCATTTCTTGTAATTTGATGCACTCCAGGCTGGTGGATGCTTAGCACATCATCAGCACATCTGCACAGACACTGCATCAATTCATTAAGATTTTGTCTGCATCCAACAATCTGCTTCTAACCATTGGTTCAACCATGATGTGAGATGTGTAAATCCTGGAAAAAAAAACCCAAATTCTTCTTTTTCTTCTCCTCAAAAGAAAAAAAATTGAAGTGGATGAAGAAGAAATCTGTAGGTAATCCTACCCTCTTTTCAAACTTCCTTTGTGCAGAGCTGGCCAAATACATTTTGTTACGGTATGCAGGCCATCAGAAAGCATCTTTCAAAGTCCACCTTTTGCAAGTCAGCTTCATTTTTAGCAAATACTTGGAGGACTCAAAGGCTAAAATAAGTGGTGTTTAGCCTGAGGAAGAAAACCTATGTCCTTCAACTAACCCAAGAGTTCTGATGAATTAAAATAATCTCTCAATGTAATTGAATGTATGGTAACTAAAACCACATTTATTTCTATACAGTTAATGAACTCACTGTAGTTGGATGTGCCATGTAGTATTTAGTATGTTTTGAACAAAAGGCTCTAGAGATGATTCTGTATTTATCTCTATGATAATAATGAGGAACATGATGGCTTAGGTGCGTAGAGTAAGCCATATCTCATTTTTTTTTACAAGTCTGGCACAAGACTTAGTCATGTACTGTTCAAGTTGATGGGGCAGTTGTCTGCAGGATGACTAAATGATCAGACAAACATAAAGTTATAATTTTACCAGACAAAGAACAACACTTCCACACAGACAGATGTTTTCACTCTCTTCTGTTGCAAATATTTTGTGTGAAAAATTCCATTATAGCTTAAAGGCTTTGAAAGATTGTGTAAACATAGTGGAATTCACTTCTTAACCAGACCTATCATTAAAAATTAACCACACTTGGGAAATTTAAACACCTGTAAGTTCAAGACACTACTTAACTCTAAAATATTATTAAGAAATCATAAGTTAAAATTCCTGTTTTAACAGCTGAATTTTAAGTACTTCAGCAAATATTGCCTTTTCATATTTCCTGTTCTTAATTACACTTGACTCAATGGCATTTTATTATAAGATTAAACTCTGGTTAGTATTTCTCAATGATAAGCAAAATATATATCCCTCCTGCTATTGAGGCCAACTTTCTATATACTGCTAATTGGATAAATAATAACCTGTTAGAACCCATTTTCCTTTGTCCATTTTTAAAAGTACAAAATCAATCTTGTACAAAAATCAAAGCATTATCTTAATACATTTGTATATGTCTTACAGTAAAAAGTCATTAATCACAGCTACAGAGAATTTTGTTGAGCCAACATAATACAGATATATTTTACTATGATGTATAATATTTTATTATGATGAACAATTTATTTGATTCAATTAGGACATATATATGGAGTTCCTTAAGAATGAGACAGTCAGCATCTCATTACCTTTAAAGTGGAAGAGAAAAAAGACTGCTGATATTAAAAGTGTACTGAAAGAAAATCTACTCAGCCATCTCCACCTTAACCTTAGCACTTCAAAATTTTCCTGTTTACTATGTACAAAATACAAACATATGACTGACTATTCTTGCTAACACATCATAAAGCAAAATAAGGCCTCATAAAACTGTTTCTGGGCATGTACATATTTTCTCATGTCTCCATCAGCTTGGGTGTTATTGCTTCACTACAGGTGGTCTTATGTTTTTATGAAACCAAGTGTCCTGGTTTTGGGTGGGATAGAATTAATTTTCTTCCTAGTAGCAGGTACAGTGTTGTGGTTTGGATTCAGGAAAACAATAATGTTGGTAACACACTGATGGTTTCATTGCTGCTGAGCAGCCTTTACACTGTTGGGGACTTTTCAGCTTCTCATTCTTCCCTGACAGAGAAGATGATGACACAAAAAGCCGGGAAGGGACTCAGCCAGGACAGCTGACCCCAACCGGTCAAAGGAATATTTCAAACATATGGAATCATGCTAAACAGTAAAATTGAGGGAAATTTGTGGGNCAATAAAACTGGGGGGAATTAGTTGGGGGGCAGCAGCTGCTGCTCTAGATGAGATGGGCATCGGTCAGTGGGTGTTGACAAATTGCATTGTGCATTATTTTGTGTAATTATTATTATTATTATTACTACTACTATTTTCTCTTCCTCTTCCATTCTACTAAACTGTCTTTTTCTGAACCCACAAGTTTTACCTATTTTCTGATCGTCTCCCTCATCTCTGTGGGCAAGTGAGTGAACAACTGTGTGGTGTTCAACCTGCCAGGTTAAATCAAACACACAGAAATAACTTAGTTCAAATTAGTTTTATATGCACACAAACTAATATAGCAGTTAATGGTGATGTGAAATCAATTGGAACTCATAGCCAGGGAAATGGATTTCGGTTACAGAGAAAGATTATCAATCTCAGATGAGCTTTGGAAAACAAATCAATTTTAATGTACGAAATAAAAGCAGCCTGGAGCTAGAAAGCAAATTAGAAAGCATTTTTGAAGGCTTGATTATGATGCAGGTAGGAAAGAAGTGCTCTGTTTGGTTGACCATAAATATATTTCAGAAAAACTGACAAATGAATACAAGAAATTAGTGACCAAGAGATACCTGCTGCCTTTTATAATTGTTATATGAAACACGAGAAAAATAGAAAGGCTTCACTTGAAGACACAGTTGGTTTTCCATGTGCTGCATTTCAGTCAAAAAGAGCATTCACTTTACATCTTAATTCATCACTTGCTGAAGTGAACACAAGTCAGGATCACAGCACAGCACTGGTTAATCATTGCATGTTTCCCTTCACATTCATTAAAAGTAGAAATAAAAGTCGGCTTTTTTTCATCTTTTTTTTCCTCCCTTATAAAAATAATAGAGAAGCACATGAAAACAGCCTCCAGCTAACAAAGTTGAAATCTGACAATGTTAATCAGGAGATTAACACCTCCTATTTAAATTAGAAGATGTCATCACAGACTTATGCTGTTTATGTCTTCATGATCATAGAATCATGGAATGGTTTGGGTTGGAAGGGACCTTAAAGACTCAACTCATCTAGTTCCAGCCCCCGGACATGTGTAGGGAACCTTCCAGTAGTCCAGGGTGCTCAGAACCTTATCCAGCCTGGATCTAAGGATGGCAAGTTCACAGCTTCTCTGGAAAACCTCTGCCAGAGCCTCACAATCCTTAGAGTAAAGAATTTTGTCCTGGTATCTAAATCTACTCTCCTTCAACTCAAAGCCATTCCCCCTTGTCCTATCACTACATGCCCTTGTAAAAGGTTCCTCTCCATCTCTCTACTAGATCCCCTTCAGACACTGGAAGGCTGCTCTCAAGTCTCCCCAGAGCTTTCTCTTCTCTAGACTAAACAGCCCCAACTTTGTCTCCATAGCCTGTCTTCTTCTGTCTATGAAGCCTGTCTTCATAGGAGAGGTGTCCCAGCCCAGTGATCCACTCATGGGCCCTCCTCTGAACTCATTCCAACAATCAGCAATTTTCTTTTGCTGAGGAACTCAGAGCTGGACACATTACTCAAGGCAGGGTCTCAGCAGAGCAGAGGGAGAAAATCACTTCCTTCAGCCTGCTGCCCACACTGCTTCTGATGCAGCCCAGGGCATGGTTGGCTTTCTGTCCTGGGAGCACACACTGCTGTCTGCCATGTTGAGTTTTTTGTCCACAAATACCCCAAGTCCTTCTCACCTGGGCTGCTTTCAGTCCATTCTCTGCCCAGCCTGTATTTGTGATTGGGATTGCCCTGACGCAGATGCAGGACCTTGCACTTGGCCTTGTTGAACTTATGAGGGTCACACAGGCCCACCTCTCAAGCCTGTCAAGGTCCCTCTGGATGGCATCCCTTTCCTCCTGCGTGTCGATGGCACCACACAGCTTGGTGTTGTCAGCAAACTTGCTGAGGGTGCACACAATTCCTCTGTCCTTGCCAACAGCAAAAATGTCCTGTGTAAGGGATTTTGAACTCCAGAGACCAAAGTTACACAAGTTGAATATTGAAAACCCCTGAAAAAAGAGGCACACGGGCTAGTTGAGCCTATTTCGAGTGGACACGAGTGAGTTCTGCTGTTCTTAGCTAACTTCAGCAAACAGAAATGTAAATCAAACAGCATTCCAGATCACCTCAGTGTCCTCACTTGGACTGATGACACTGCCCTTTTGTTTTGGCATTTGTGCTTTTTTTTTGACACCTGCTTTTGTTTCCAGCATTGAAACCTTCTGGCTATTTTATTATGGAAACTGTATCTTCAGTTTGAGACATCAGTGATCTCTGTAGTACTTAGACACAAAGTATATAATAAATCAAAATAAAATCACAATTGAGAATAGATAAATATTTAAAGATGGTTATGAAAATATATTCTAAAATAAACATGTATTTGTTCACAATAATTATATCTTCCTACTAGTCAATAATGCCTCAATAAAAGGTCCAAGTTACTTAAACCTGTATAACACAGACAAAAGTATTTTTCAGTAACAAAATGAAAAAAAATCTTTTTCTACTACATCGCTTGGGCAGTGTAAAGTATTTCCAAAGCTTGACTTATCAAAGGCAGAATCAGGATCTTATCAGCCAAGAAGGGAACTATTTTTATTCATCTGACTTTGTTAGAAAGAAAGCCTCTCTTAGTTCTTAAGTTGTATTGACATAAAGGAGTTGATCCAAGTTCTACATTTACTTATTTTGTCAAAGAAGAAAAAATGCTATTGCAAAATTTCAGACAAAACTAAAATCACTACAAAGTTGTGACAAAAATAACATCTGAGAGAAAGAGATAGGAGTAATATACCAAAAGGGGAACATGCTTTAGGGTGATGACTTTAAAAGAATAAAGCAGTTCAATATACATCTGTGTAAAAGTAACAGAGGCTATTCAGCAGATTTCTACAGAGCAGCAAAGGTTATCAGACAGTGTCAGGAGGCTTCTATAAAAGATGCACAATGGGAAAAAAGTGCTATTAGTTACAGAGATTTTTCTCAAGGTGTTAATGTAGCTCACTTAGGATTTGGCTGTCATCTGACACTAGAATAGATCAGTGACCTCAGAGAGTTAGAACATCATGGAATTTGAATTAAGAAATTAAGCTTCACAGACACTCATTTCATTCACTTGGTTTAAACAGACCCTTTACAAATGCTGTCCTGTTTTTGACACTCATGAATATGAGTGGTCCAGATTTGGAATGTGGAAATTCCAGCAAATCCTCTCAGCTATACCCTGGCAATCCACTTCTATAGTGGCATATTGTTCTTCTGCTGTCCTTCAGTTGCCTGACCAAAGGGTAGTTGCTTGTCAAAGCAGCCTGATGTGCATGGAAATTAAAGACCAAAGCAAAGTAATCTAACTCTTGAATATTTTTTTCTGTGGTTAATCCAGAAGAACTTGTTTTGTACAGGAGGAGCAAATCAAGCTTCTCTGTCATAAAAAACAATATTATTTTAGAAAAATGTCCTAGGAGTAACCTGCAGCTCTATAGTAACAGAGAAAACCACAGGCAGAAATAAAGAAAAATGGCAATAAAGTACTTTGTGCAGGGCAAGAAATTTATCAGAAATGAAGGAGAAAAAGTTAATTGAAAGACTATTATTTTTGTATCTGTCTATATGGAAATGCTTCTGGATTTTGTCAAAATGCCACTTTTAGTGACTATTTTCTTACCTAGACAATACACTTTATAAAGCTTTATAATAATTAATTACTTACTTTCTGGATACTTCTATCCTCAGTAAGGTACCTGAGCCTCAGATCAGAGCTCTGTCTCAACAGTATAACAGTCATAGCATGCTTATTAAGGAGACCTTGTATTTCCAAGCAATCACTTTAGAAGCTTCACTAAAAGAAAAGAATGTGCAAGAAGACTTGGTAAGATTAGTGTGCACAAGCAATGCCATGCATTAGGTATGCAGCAGAAGAAAATCAGTTTGCATATGAGACAAAACTGTGACAACAACGCAAATACATCCTCCATTTGCTGTCCTTGTGTACTCACTGCACGTCTGACTGGTGATCACATACACCATAGGTCTTGAGACTCCAGTGGTGTGACCCAAGATCCTTTGTGAAACAGCAGCAGACAACTGTGTCTGCATATGAGGCTAAATTATGGACAATGGTTGGTTTTCATCCCTGTGAACTTTTCACCTAAATATTTCTCTAGCTAAAAAGGGATTTTTGTCACATATCAATTTTAAAAATATTTGAAAGCTTCATGACACTAAACACCCAGGTAATAAGGAATGAATTAAAATATAAAGCCTGGTACATACCCTTCTTCCCTCCACGCAGCGCTGGAGCTCGGGCTTGGCCAGCACAGAGTATCGGCAGCCGTGGGGCTGCCAGGTTATTTCTCTCCAGTCACAGGTCCTGTTGTCAGAGCAGCTGAGGCAAGGGACAATCCATTGCCCTGGAAAACAGCAATAAATGTCAGCACCTCCTCTGTATTCTGAGTATTTTATTACACCGGAAGCAAGATATTTTTGAGTATTTTACACATGTATGAAAAAAAAAGCCTCCTATGGGAGTTTCTCCTAAATTAAATGCCCTCCAACCCTTTGAAGAGACTATTTCCTTTGACTATGTTATGCCCTCTTCATTTAGCTAGGTTGGGAGTTTTCTTCTTTCCCTGAAAGAGCTGCAAATGCTCAAATTTGACAGCTATTTGTGGATTCATTTCTCAGTCCATGTTGCCTTCCTTGTAGCAGCTTGTCCTTTCTCAACAGAAGGGATATGAGAAAGAGAAAATGGGTGAGAAGGCTGAATGCAAAAAGAAAACATGCACATTCAGACATGTCTGAAGAATAATTCTCATCTACAATGAAACATCTAAAGTTTGGGTGTATGGTTGAGAGCAATTGATATAAAAATGAAGCAAGATTAAGACTTTACTTCCAAAATAATAATTTTCTTTTAACTTGTGAGAATTCAGAGGACTGTCCCAGACTACACAAATACATTTCAGAAGATACAGTAAGGTGAAATGAATAATATATGTGATTTATTATAGCCTGATCTTATTTACAAAAATTATTTTGAAGATTAGGAGCACAAAGTGGCATTACTAAAAATCAGTGGTTTTAGTAATCCCTTGTGTAAGGTTAAATGGTTTTCTTATTTTGATTTTCTAAAATTATTCCTTTCTGAAATCCTACTGGAAGCTTAAGGGATTTAATTTCCGAAGGAAGACAGAAAACTTTTGAGCTGCCGTTGCATTCAAATGAACAAAAGAAACACTTTTTCTAGCTCTTTTAAGTGCACAGTGCTGACAGCATCTCCCAGTGCCTATGTAACTGCCAGCAAAACCTACTTTTGCTCTTATTAAAGGCATTGCACAAAGAAGGGTGCATATGCCTAAGGTCCTTGTGTCAATGCTATTGGGCCTTTCTACCACAGATGGGTTTCTCACCATAGCCCAAAAACAGCCCCAAAATCAAATGCTTGGAGACCAGACCTGTAGATCAGGTCTGTCCCCACCACTGCTACCCGGCAGCAGCTCAGCAGCCAGCTGTGTCTGATGGATTGCTGCAGCACAGGAAGCCACAGCAAAAAACCAAAGGCTACTTATTGACATTTCACCTGGCCACGGGCTGGGGGGGGCTGAGCGAAGAAACCCTGAAGGATCCCAGCGGCCTTGGGAGAGTCAGCTGCTACCTCAGGAGCAAGGGAATTTCCAGGGAGGCAGCCTGTGCTTGCACTTAGGCAAAAGTCCAAGTGACTATGTTTTGGTAAGTAGCAGGGTGAGTCATCTTAGCAGATAAAGAAGTCCTTCTAAATATAATCATCAAGAATTTTTTTGCATGGGAGCCCGCATGGGTACATTTAAGGGACAAACACATCCCACAGTGCCACAACCGTGCAATACCAGTTTCTGTGTACCCTGCACAGCTGCCCCTATTTCTGCCCTGTGCAGAACATACACCACCCTCAGATGCACTTGTAGATGATTTGGAGAAAATTATAGCAGACTGAACCTAAACAAAATCCCGGACATTGGCTTTGAGCACACTGTAGTTCAGGGAGCATGAACCAGCTTCCCCTGCCTCCACGGGCATGGGTGCCTCGTGGAGGCTGTGCTGGGCAAGTTCACAGCATGGGCAGAGGAAGGAGGGAAGGAGGGACACTTGGGACCATGGTGGGAGGGTGCAAGCAGGAAGATAGTTACCCCATGCTTCTTGCTCAGAGGAGTTTCAAACTTGCATTTTCTGCATCCTAATCACGCAGATGTTAGGGGAAATATTCCCCACTCAGTTAAGGACCATCTCAAAGTTCAAAATTCATTAGGACAGGAAAATAGTATGCTTATAACCTGGTAATTTTTGTGTGAAAAGAGAGATCTGAACTTTGGTCTCTAAGAGAGATTCTGTGTAGAATTTTTATCAAAGAGTTAAATTGAATTTTCATCTGAAGTTACAAAATGGGTAATCAGGTTCTGGGGCAGGGAGTTCCCTTCCAAATGAATACTCTCCTCAGCTGGGACACTAGAGGCTGAATTTAGACAATTTCTCTTACTGTAGCCTCCCAGAGCTGGCTGTTTTGAGTCCCTTACTCATGCTGACCCTCCCTTGGCTTTGAGGTCCCTTGTTCCAGGCTGTTCTCCCAGCCACCACTGGGGCCAGGAATACTTTGACCCTCCAAGATATTTATTGTCACTTGTGGATCTTGCTGTTGGCTCCCACTTTGCAATCCATGATGAAATGGTCATTCCCAGCTTCAGAGCACTCTCATGAGGAGATTGAAATGTGATAGGTCTCCAATAACCCACCAATAGGTGCTGTGCAAACACCTTTTACTACTTTGTACCTTTTGAGTAATACAGCAGGGACAGAATGGTCAGTTGGTTTGAAGTCTGGACTGAGACCTTGCCACTACTGTAGAGGTCTTAATAAATGATCTGAGAGATGTTTCAGGCAGTGGTTTATATTTTAAAATTATATGAAAACTCAGTATTTTTTTCCTGGTGTTGTAATTTTTCTTTCAACCCAAATATATAAAAATTCTGACAATGTCTAAAACATATGAGATCCCTCATTTTATGGAATTTTCTTTTAAACATCCCATACTTTTACCAGCTGCTTTGGTTTAAGGTAATAAACTAGAAAAGTAGAACTATATAAAATGAATATTGAGGAGCCAAGATATCTGAACAATAAAAGTTTAAACTGAAAGTGTCAAGAGCTCCCTAGGTAGATTAACAACAACAAAAAAAAAAGATCAATTTTTGGCATATGCTAAAGCCTAGTGGCAAATGTAAGAAGATTTGAGAACACGGATATATGGAGATAAATTCAAATTTTTAGGAAGGACTAGCATATATTGCTAACAGAATAATGCCTGGTTTTATATTTACATGAATTTTTTTTATTATACATGTAAATTTATGCATTTTAAATCAAACTGTTATGAACTTTTCCTGTTGCAATTTCCCAACAGTTGGTCAATGCATTCCTAACCTTAAAAAATAGGATTGTGTTAAAAGATAAAATTAATCTCATAAAAAAGAAGACAACAGTGAAAAATTGCAAACAATATTAGTTTGGAAATTGGCTTATATTAGCTTATATTCCATAGCAATTTTAAGTTGCTCTTTCCTCACTTATATAATTTAGCAGCACATAATTCAGCACCATTTCAATCAGGCAACGTTTTGTGGTGCTTCAGGCAAAAGCATTAACACTGGCTCTACCAGGCAAGGGCAAGTTTACCAACAATTAAGTGAATGAGAGCAAGAGAGACACACTGTTAGTTTCTTCACAAATTAAATATTGGCATAATCAAACTTTTATGAAAACCTGTAAGTAGGAGGTTTCCACAGGAAGAGTGAAAGCTGGAATGAATGGCTTATTAGAGTAGTTATCAGTTGCATACATAAATCTTCTGCTTAAGGCACGAGATTAAACATTGCCAGTACTCCCTAAAACTATTCTCATAAAATGGCATGAAAAGAAATATACTTTCAAAATAATTAGTTAGGACTGTTTACTTTCCATTTAAAAAATACCAGCCTAAAATTGAAAGTTTTAACCAATAATGGCTGTACACTTGGTAGCTTTGCTTTTTCTTTCAGTCTCTTCTTTTTTTATTTATCCTTTTACATTGACATAGCCACAATTAAACATATTTTGCTTTCAAATTTAAAATCAAGGTTTTTCTATAGTGCCAAACAATCATCCATATAAAGAGAAAATAGTATTCTAGCTTGATATTTACCCTACACTGAGGCTAATTTGATTTATGACTAGTTTACTATTGTATTTGGTGTTTATTTGGTACCCTAAGATCTTCAAAAAGATTTTTCTCTGCATATATGCTATGGACATATTTTCCTTTTTGTTCTAGCTGTATTTATGTAAAAACAAAAGTAAAAACTATTTTTAAAGGACATTATTTGCTACAGAATAAATAGTCTTAGGCCTATGGATTTATTTCTGAACTGAGATTTACGCCTTGTAACCAAAGGACACATTCATTTTGTTGGACATCAATTTATGTCTCTGCTGGACCCAAATCCAGACAGCTGTTGAATGCAGAGAGGGATCACACAGAATTATTTTAAACTGGATACTGTTGTAGGAAGAATGGAAAGTGAGATATAATTAAAACATATGTGGTCACAGCAACAGAAAATTAGAAGTGAATTGTGATATCTTACACACCAGATTTTGTTATTGCTACAAACCACATTTCTACAGACTGCAGTAACCTGATTCATCTGCAGAAATTTAACACAAGTTGGGTTCTCATGGTCTCTTTCAGTTCTCTCTCTCTCTGAGAAGCCAAACACATGGTTAATGTTTGCTGACTGCTGTATTATAGGTAATGCAATGATATTGAACAAAGAGCTAATTTTGATATTATAGCTGGTTCAAACCGATGTGAATCAAAGGAGAACTTCTGAAAGAAAAAGATTTTTTTGGTAGAAAAGTCATAATTTCATTCTATGATGTAAATATAAAGGAAAGAAACTTCCTCTGTTGTATATTCCAATTTGAATTTATTGATTATAAGAGGGACAGAGAGAGAGAGAAATTGCATAAATTAAGTGTTTGTTTGGTAAGGTGTTGAGCTTCTTCTAAAGAATAGTGCCATGGTGATTAGGAGAGGAAGAAGTCACTTCTGTCTTTGGTTGGACCCTGAATTACTGTCTCTGCTGTACATGAAAGGATTAGAAATGAGTCATGAAATCCTGGTTGTACTGAACTATAAAGCAGCCTTCTAAATTTTACCATTAATGTCAGAAGAAGCAAGGTTGTATCTTTATCTCTGCTGCTCCACCTCAGCCTCTGTACATGACACAGGACAGTGTATGACACCTATTTACTTCTGCAGAATCACTGAGTTGTCTTCTGAGGGGAAATGACATTGCTTGACTTCTCTGAAAATTTAACTTATTTAAGAAATATTACTACTTTAGCAGGGAATTTGCCATTTGCCATTCTTCATTTCCAGGATTGGTATATCATTTGGCTGCTATGAATTTGGAATGATTTTCCCCACAAAGTCATGCTTTCAAGTTCCAACTGGAAGCTGAGACACACATTAAAACTATGGAGACCCTTGTTGCCAGATACTGCAAACCCCTGTTCTAGGCTCTTTAGACACCTTTTGGCAATATTCACTTTATAAGCACAAATTATTCTTCCCTGTTTAATATATACTTGTCCTTTGAGTATAGATCTCCTGAAGACTGTTTGAACTTTGTGTATATTATTCACAATAAGGCTGTAAAATATACTATATTCATCATACATTACTTAGCTAGATTCAGTATCCAAAAAAAGTATGTTGTATATCAGGAGAAGGAGATTGTCTGCTCGAGAAAGGATTCAGTGGATTTGGTTAGGGCTTTCCAGTTCTGAACTTTATGTCCTGATATTGTTGCATATGATGACACACAACTTGTGTGGTTAAAATACACTGCTAGGAACAACAGTGTCTCTTTTATGCATTTCCTCCATATAAGACAAATTTATTGTTTTCCTCTGTTTCACATGAAGTGATGCATTCAGGCAGTTCCCACATTCTTGTTACTTTTTATTGATTGTTCAACGAGTTTGTGCAAATTTACTGCTGTGAGACGCTACTCCTGTTTATGGCAAGATAAAGAAAACAGTTGTGTCAGTAGACCATAGAGGACTGTTGGTTTATTTTTCATTTCTCTAATAAAGAAGGGAGCAAAATTACTTACTATCTGCTACAGCAACTCAAACATGAACAGCAACTTAAATATGAACAAGAAACCCATACCTAAGTAGTTAAAATACACTTAAATAAATCTTCATGGAACTGACTTTCACAGTTGACAAAATCTATTGTAATCTGAATTCTCAATAAACCAAAGGCATGTCTTGATTGTGTTGGTTATCATATAATGTTTGATTTGCCCATCTTGTGTTTCAGGATATAAATATATGTAAAATTAAAAACTAGTTTTGTGTTTCTAATACAGCAGGGGAGATATAAAATTCAAACGGATAGAAGTGTTGTGTTCCTTTTCTAAAGTTAATTTTTATTTTGAGTAGAAAATCCCTTCTATGTAAGATAAAGCATACTTTTTAAGTGGTTTTGATGGAGTATTTCAAAGCATTTTAAAGACTACATGACAATAACACATGCAGTGGTGGATCACTGATTAGAAAATTATTAAATAAAAAATTCTTACACAAATTAATCTGATTTTAAAAATCAGTAACTGGTACAAATGATCAGTTCAATTTATTGTGTGTAGGTTAGTGCATTTCTGTAGCAAAGAGTTAATACTCTTTCTAGTTTTTCTTTGACGAGGTGCATGAGTTAATTTTCAGAAAAAAAAGGGGGATAAAGTACAAACCTTTTGTGTCTCCAGCTTCACAGGTCTTAAGCACTTTCTGTGAAATTGCTGAGAGGTATTCATGAGAGAGAGGCTGCAAGCCACAGGACTCTTCTGGGCGAATTTTGGAACCACAATCCTGAATTAAAATAGAATCTGTGAAAATGACAGCACTGTGCCCATCCACATCACCTTGAAATCCTCTTCAAGAGTAAAAAAGTTATTTGGAGTGGTTCCACGATTAGTTCATCCTTACCTCTTCAATATATAGTTTAATATTAAATTTAGAATTCTTTAATTCTTTTTCCATGCAAAGGTTTTTCAATACATTATCCCATCCACAGTAAACATACAAGATACTACATTTGCTAAAGATATGAGAAAATTTATTAAGGCAAACATACATACCTTTCATGTAACATCATGTGGTCTCTACACATTTTATAATCTCTACCTATTTGCCCTTAGGAATTTTGTATGCCTATTTGTAGTCATATGGGATCCATTTCTGTGATGAAATGCCCCAAATTAGTTTCGGGAAATACAGGTGCTTAAAGGAAAAAAAATCTATTTTCTAAAATGGTACTAAAATTAATTTCACAACTGTTACATGTTATCATTCACTGTTACCATGAAATTATGCTATATCTGTGATGGTGTGCCTAAATTGCACCAATGAGCAAAAGAGAATTAAGTCCTAATGAGTCAAGGGCTGACAATTAGTAAAATATGTGCCACTGATATGCATAGCAATATGAACACATCTTGGAATTTTGTAAATACTGGTGGTTCTTGATTATGCAATCAAAAGGCAAATGAAATACTTGTTTTACAATTATTCTGATCTCATTAAAGTCCATGGTGGTGAAAAATAATAATAATAATAATAATAAATCTTCCCAGTGACTTCAAAGGTTTACAGTAATATCTGTGCATAAACAAGCAACAAAATAGTGGTTATGTGTGGGTTGTTCTGTTCTCTGCTTAATCTCTCTAACTAGGGAAAGCTGTTATGACAAAATAAATGGGAAAGTATCTTCTAGTATTAAACTGTGTTTTGGAGTCTCTGGGTCTGGTCATGCTGTACAGCTATTTGACAATATAACTTCAACTAACATTAACATCAGAAAGTTCCTACCTTGCAGTAAGACAATTCACACAGGACTTTTCTCAAGAGAGCCCCAAATTCCTGAATGTGCTGCCATTGCCCTCAACATAGTGCCATAAAATAACAGGAATTTTCTCATTCATTCTGCCCAGGGTATGTGCTCAAACAAACAAAACTTTATTTTAATCACATTTCTTGGGCAATAATGTTAACAACAATTTTGTGTGTCTTGTTTTTTGCTAATTACAACCAACATGCAAGGAACTGTGTAACTGATTCCCCCTGTTGTGTTTTCAAAGTAAAGGACATTGCTTGCATTTAATTTGTAATTCACATCTAAACTGTCTCATGTCATGAGAGAGTGTGAATCCCTGAACAAGACTTATTTGTTTCATTTTTACCTTTGTACCAATCCTTTACCATCATTGACATATTTAATACAATATGCAAAATGAATCTATGGTAGCTACAGATTTACTGCAGCTCCATAAATGTATGGCACCCTGAGGGTTTTTCTAAATGCATGTATATTTTCTATTGTTTTCTTCAGATGCTGTGGTGACATGACATCCTTCTTGCTTTGCCCAAAGATGAAACATGTGATCTTAAGTATGTTTACAAAAGATCACTCATAGCAAAGATGAGAGCCAGACATGTAAACTTAAATGATAGTTGCTCTGTGTCTGCTCTTCCTGCAAACCTTCATTTTTAGAAGGGAGACATAACAAAGCCCTTGTAATTTATGGATTAGAATCAAAAGAAAAATTCCCTTGCATTATGTACTTTAGTCCACACAAGATCGGTGTGGCTTTTCGCTAGTAAACTTTCTTTTATCTTTATGGAAGATTTTCTGGACACTAGGAAATAAAAGAGGAATAAAGCTTTCTTCTGTACATCTACATATCTTTTAATCAACATCAGTTGATTCTTAGGGACTGAAAATTTCTGAAGTCCATCTATTATGTGAAATGAAAATTTCCTTGACTCTTTCAGATCATACTATAGTGAACCTGATTCTTCATAGTATTTTAGTCTTTTAGAGATAAAACAGATTTTCAAGCCTGTTACCGAGTTTTTTCAATTATTACCTTCAAAACATTCGGGGCTATTAGTTCATGGTATTTCATTTATTTATAGTCTGGATGCCTAATTTAATAAGAATTTTGTTTGTTTAGTTCACATTTCGATAACCACATTATATTTCCTCTCAATTATATACTTATGCATATACATGTACATACATAGTTTTACTTAGGCATACATAAAGAGTAAAAAAAAATTCATAACCAGTTAAAAAATTTTACAGGTAAAGACGGAGAGAGAGATGGAACAAAGCATTATGAAGCTGACCCACACTCATGCAGCTGATGTCATGGGATGAATGTTGTACAGCAAAGACCATTGTAGATGCAGTCATGCTTCAGATTAAGGAATCTAACTCAACTATTAATGTTTTTTTAGTTGTTGTTGTACCTTTTTCACCACCCCCACCTTAATGAAAAATGATTACTCTGAAACTGCAGCAAAAGGAAATAAGGTAAGAAGCCCTTGACTTTCCTGGGAGAAGTCATACCAATAGGGAAAAAAATGTCAATCTGTGCTCATTTTAACAGTTGGTGCTCCAGCAGTGACAGAGCAAAAACAAAAATAACAAAAACAAAGTTACTTTTAACATCTACACCTGCTGCTACCTATCAGCTCAAGAAGGCATTTTTAAATAGAAAGGAAGGATTTTTTAGTATTTTTAGGGAATAATCCAACTCTATTCATTCACATCTGTGGCTAAAACCGTAATTTTTGGTGGAAATAGATTTATGTTAATGAATTGAATGCTTTAGAAACTCCCACCCAGGATGCCTGTATACAGGCTCCACAGTCAGCTACTCAGTAAAAGTCCTTCTTGCATTTATATGAAAACCCCTAACAATCAATGGGAGTGGTGGGCTCAATGCTGAAAAACAGGCAATTTCTGCTTCAGTACTAATTTCTGAAATTGTACCTAGCTGAAATCACTGAAGACTACCTCTACCAGACTAATAAAGTATCAATGTATCAGAATGTATTAAACTAAATAACAAGAGAAATATAATTAAGATCACATGAATTCCTTTTAGTGTTGCATACAATCAATATGTAGCCAAAATCCTGCATCTTTTTGACATCCAGAAACCCATGCATGGCTGAGAACCAGTGGATGAGTTAAATCCCACTGAGTGTTCTTAATAAAGAAGGTGTGAGACCTCTCCACCTGTCAGCTCTGACCCTGTGGTCTCTTGGCCAGCATTGCCCATCAGCCTGGGAGGTCACCCAGCCACCTCCTCCAGGCACTGCAGCCCTGCCTCCCCTCATGGTGCTGCCAGGGCAGTCTAACTCCTTTTGACTGCACTTTAGACATGACAGAATAAAGCTTCATGCAAAAGAGCTAATTTAGAACACTTTTCTGTTGATCTTTGTAGACTCACTGACTGAACTTTATTTGATCTGGTTCTATTTAAGCTGACCTGAGTTTCTCATTAAATCCTTTCATGTCTCTTTAGCCCATCTTTTTCTACTATTTTACACATAACTAAAACTGCATGAAATGTGATTAAAAATGATTCAATGGAAGGACTTCTAATAAAATTAGTCAAAGAGTGAGCTCATGAAATAGTAAAACTGTATTTTATTGCTAGGGAATAAATTGTGAGCAGATGGATTAGCTCCACTCTATCAACTTTCTTAATATGGCAGGAATAAATGAAGGAACAGTTGGCATATTGACCAATTCAACGAACTCCTTCTGTTCCAGGCTGCATTATTTGGTGATAGATGAACCTCTGAAGATCCAGAAGTTCAGTCCAGTTCAGTTCAACACCCAAATTTACTAGATTGAACTGCAACTTGGGTGTGTACAAAATAAGTCTAGAGACGTGTCATAAAGAGAGGCATTCTCCCAAGAAACTTCAGTCTGCTACGGCTGTCAGATGGGAAAAAATGACTATTATTAGCCATCAATCACTGTCTAAGACATAGATAAAGACATTGTCTACATCAAAAGACATGCAAAGCCATTAAGCAGAGACTATAGGATTAATGGGATGAACTGATGGAGTAACCTATCCTTGTGCTGCAGCTATGTTTTAAAGCAAAGAAACTGTATTTTATATCACCACAGTATTCTTTAAGGAACCTAATAAGTTCTATCTGCAAATATGGGACAATAGTTCCCAAATGACCCCAAAGACTGTCACAAATAACACATTAAAAGACTATGAGTTCAGTTCCCCACAGATTTGGTAGGGGCCATAAAAACACTTTTCACTTTAGAAAAGGAGTCTGGGCACTCCTGGGTGGAAAAATGCAGCACATTTTTCATCATCAGTAGGAGATTGGGAATGATGCAAAAAGCTGAGATACTGGTCATGTTGTCAGGGCATCAGAAAACAGTTTGATGTATGGATAAAGTACAGCCATCAGTCTAGATTGCTTCTAAATTCTTAATTGTGCTATTTATGTTGTTACTATACTTATTATTACTGTTTCTTAAGAACAGAAGCATACCCTAAATTTCATGATTTTTCTCAATCACAAATTTCTCCATACAAAATTTGAGAATAATGTCACATGCTTTAACCAGTGACTGAAGATTGTCATAACTACAGAGCACCTTTACTAACTGCAAAAGAAATTTTGAAAATCCCAGTAGATGCCTCTCCACAAAGACTTCAAGCACTTACTGTTTATATGGACAAATAAATTTCACCCTGACGCTACAGCAAATGCAGTGTCTTCCTCTGCACTCAGAATGCTAACCTCACAGAAAGCTATGAAACTGTTTTGAGAAAATATTGTAAGTTTCATACCACTAGTTTAGTATATTTTATGTGCATGGGGAGTATAAAAGAATCTTTTTAATCTATGAAGGATTTTGATTCATTTCCATTTTATATGCATGACATTGGGTTAGACCCTATCTGCCTTCCTGATCCCAAACAGTTCAAAGTGCTGCATTTGTGAGCCATAGGAAAAAAATATTCACATGAGACCTAAAAAGTATGATTTAATCTAGCAAAGTCTTGTGAATTATCATTCTGAACAGCTCAGAGATCCAGCAGAATTAGTTGAACTAAGACAACTGAATGTGAAATCCAACTCCAACTCCATTAANTAAAGGGTTTTTTTTCAGTATTTGCAGTCAACATCTACATGGATTTTTCAAGCACTTTCTTAGCAAACATGCTTTCCTCATGAAGCTAATGATATTTTTCCCAAACAAGAACAGTGATGATTTCCAGCTTGTATGCTCTATAAACAAAGTACACAAAGCAAGAAAGAAGAGGAATTAAAAGAATTTAGTACTTCCTCCTCCCTAAAAAGAAAGATAAAACAGGAACAAGAAATAGCAGATAAAGAGAGGCATTTTGCTGTTTATGTTCTGGTGCTTTTTTATTTTAAAAAGTGATATGGTAATGTTGACCTGGTGACTTTAAGAGCTGCATCAGTTTTCAATTCTTATTTTGTCCTCTTCTCTACATTGATCTTTTTAAATGCAAGCTCTGAATGTGAACTGACTTGAATTTTGCCAAGTCCACTATCTGAAAATGGGGAATAGCTTGAGAAACCACGTGCTTTAACAGTATAAAAAGTAAAGGTTTTAAGTGATAACCAAAGGAATTATTATGTATTTATGGTTCTCTCAATAAAGTGCTGATGTGACCCTGACTTTTTTCCCTGGTTATTAGGTAAAAAATGTTCTATACTAGCTGGGAAATCCCATAGCCTTGTGGCTTTTCATAAGGAGCATTCATTTCTACCCTCCCATGCTCAGGATATATGGTATTCACAGATCACACTGCAGAGAGGTCTATACTCTAAGCCTCCTATGTGCAAGAAGCACTTGAGCTCTAGCCTTGTCCCTTTGATTTTAGGCTAAGACCTTTATATCACAGTCATGATAAACACAACAGAACTTCTCAGACTGAAAAAAATATCACTACAATCAGAAAGTATGAAAAGGAATGAGAGAAAGAATGAGCTGAAAAGCATTATTGTTCCTTCATGATTTCTCAAATTGAAATACTCTGACAATGAATGCAATGCATTGAAAAAAGCATGTTAGCCTAGGACTTGGTCCAGTGAGCAATACATCTGCCAACACTGCCGTTGAAGCTGTTTTTCACAGTAAGCAAGGCTTGCAGATATGAACTCAGTGTTTCAGTATATACTGTAATGAGAGTACTTCTTTCTCATTTCTAGCATAAAATCTTTTAGATGGTGAAGTATATTTACTAACTTTTTATTTAGGGCCTGCGGGCCTAAGGGGGTATACTAAGGTTAGGATTCAAATGAGAGATTTAGGATGTTTGAGTCCAATTCACAACTCTGGCTCTTGTTTTCTGTATCTTGGAGCTCCATTCAACAATATTCACCCTTGTAATGCATCATCTCAAAACCCTTTTTCAGATACCACCATCCTCCTAATGCCTAATTTTCTTGTATTGAGCACAGGCAGAGCTGCTCACAGCCCCTTCAGCACTAACAGAGTTTAAAAATCCCTTTGCCAACAATGCTCTAATAGGTGTTCTCAGGACATGTTACTGGGAGTGTGCAGTGTATAAAACATTAATTGGTATTTCCCTGGTAGAACATTTCTCTGTGATGTAGAAAACACAATTTAAAGTCTCTCTTTGAACTGACTGGCAGCACAGATTTCAGTTAAAGCTCCCAATGTTTTCCTTCGAGTCAGGGGCTACAGGATATTCTGGTCAGTTCTGTCTCATGCTCTCCCAAGGAAGCTGGTTGCATTTTCTTTGTACACACAATTAAATGCTGACTTGTAAGGAGCCTTGAACCCACTCTGTCCATAGACTAGGCATGTATAAGGAACATAGGCTGAAACTGGACAGAGGGAGCACCACTAGGTCCCTGATAACTGCTGTGTGAGAAAGGACTGACTGAAGTAGGTACTTAGATCCCTGAGAGATCATGTGGCAATTCCAAGTGGAGGACAGGTTCTCCTGTAACTTAGGACTAGATGTATAACTCTCATAGAAAGGTAGATCTAAGATACTTTCCTTTCCATATCACTACCTGTGAGGGAATATATCTGACTCCCTAATCACTGTGCTGGCATGTAGAGAATCTTCTCAAAATTTACGAAATGAACCCTTCTATTTCAGGTTTAACAAACGGCTGTACCCAAATTTCTTTTTTCGTGTGTGTGTGTGCACTTTCTTCCCCCCAATTATATCTCATATAATATTGTAATAATAATAATAATATTGATAATAATATCTGATTTTGATAATAATATCTGATTAATATTTTTTTAAGTCTTCTTCTGCAAGCTTTACCTCACTAATACTCCCTCCACAGTATGTAACAAGCCTAGTTACACTGCTTGGACATGTTCTGTTTCCCTAGACCTCAGGATCCTTAAATCTCTCTCTGTCTCCAACTGATTGCCCTGGATTCTCCTTGACATTACCTGAACATCAGAAAAGGAATGTAACATTGATTTTTTTCAGCAAAATATTAATCATGAACAGCAAGCCTGGTGACTGCCAGAGAGGATGCAAAAGAACAGAATTCTGCAGCACTGATTCTGTTTATTTTGCTTCCTTTATATGACCAAAAAAAACCAAAAACAAAAACCCCAAAGGAACATCAGTATTTCCAATTTTATTCTAATTTTTCTAAACTGAGCTTAAAGGGGCCCAAAGGGCTGAAAAGGTATTAGTGAGCCATGAATAGACTGAAGGCAAGATTTCAAAATGTAATGTGATATACGTAATGGTGGTTTCAGGGAAAATTAAAATGTTTTTTGTTTAAGGAATTACTGCACACACTGTTTTATACAGAAATTCAGTTCTCCATGGTATACTATGTATTGGAATACACATCACAGCTTCACATGGTCTGGGGAATATTGAGAAAGCCATTAATGCAGGCTCAGAAACACCTGGCAGAAGACTTCTGAAACTGTTTTTCCAGACAATGCCAAAAAACCTGTGAGTTCCTGCCTTCCATGTAAAGACAGAGTCTACATATGCATTGAAGCTTCACTCTAAAGGAAACTATGCTTGTATGTGTGGGCAACAGGAGAAATTTCCCTTTACACATTGACAGTCTGCACTGACACATGGTTGCAGAGCAGCCATGGGCTTTGATGCTGACTGTCTTTAATGGTCCCAGGGAACACACAGGGTCAGATCCTCAGAGCAGTTGTGTTGAACACTTGATTCATTTGAGTCAATTCCCAAGAGCCAAACACCCTCCACTTCAGACAATAATATTGCTGGTGAAAGGACCTATTCTTGCTCACCAGTGAGAGTGTTCCAAATGGTTTGTCTGCTCAAGCATGAACTGAAAAACATTATCCAACTATATACAGACAGTCAGGGGACACAAGGCAGCGCCATTGGGTCACACTTGAGCCTGGGGACATTTTTCTGTGGAAGGCCATCTCATCCACTACTGCTTCTCATCCAAAACATTCCAAGAAGAAAAAAAGGCACCTTTTTTCATGCACAAGAAGAAAAATAGGCATGTGCTCATTGCAAAGCCCCCACTCTGGGCAGGGGTGATCCCTACACATTGAGCTTTCCCAGCAGCTCAGTGGGAGGCACGTCATAGTGCCTGGCAGTTCTTGCAAGCAGTTGCCTTACCCTCCTGTATTTGGCTCTGTTTTTAAAGTGACCTTTGATAAAGACTCATCTCTGATAAAGAATCAATCTCTGAGGCTTTTCTGGCCAAAGATCAGACCCTTCTCTTATTAAAGCATTAGGCTGTTTGCTTAAGTGAGTCGAGAGACCTTGAGAAAGTATATTTTTAGATAGAAAGCATTTACACTTCCTAACTGTAACCAGCAAATACATTATGAAAAATCTATTACTGATGAAAAGTTTAGATCATTGTGGCCTTTACAATAAAATGTGAGGGCTAAAACTAAGAATGTGTAAATGACGCTAGAGAAAGTATCTGTGCAAATGTCTGGGACATGTGGGCAGTGCATGGATAGGTCTCCATCCAACACTATCCATAACTCCAGCTTTTGTAACTTCACCAGACAGTGCCTATTCCTAGTTTGGTGCTTTTCCCTATTCCTGACTCCATTCCTGGGGACAGGAGAGTTTGGAGNAGAAAGGATGACTATTACTTCATGTTTCAAAGACAGTCAGACAATAGGAGGATTTAAGAAGTAATGGGGTTTTTTTCTCCTTTCTTCCTCCTCAGTTAAAAGCTTTGGTAAAAATAAAATTATTTGAATTAAGTCAACATCATATGAGACTAAAGTTTCTTGGAAAATAGTCATAGCAGTGACTGTATCAAAACAGAAGAGATAAATACATTTACAGACAGAATCTGGTTACCATTTATGCTTCCCTTATACCACACTATGCCTTACCATAAAAAAATGACGTAATGAAGGACTGATTTGACTTTGAAAATCATTATGTATTTCATTCAAAAGAGCCTTTGAGTGGGAATATTTTCATTGATGCCTAATAGCTGTGACCAGCACTAAATTTCACATATTCCCAGATACTCATTTAATATACACAGCTGGGACACAGGAGTAAGATGGGTAAGTTTGTTTTCCTAGAACACCTAAAAATCTAGCCATGTAGTGATTTATTTTCTAAACTATAATGGATTTGAAATGGACTCCAGTGAATTTGCAGCACACTGGCTGCTATAATCACAGAGGTGAATAGAATGGATTTTTGCTAACCATAATCTCTTTTAAGAGATGATGATTAAAGTTTTGCCTTCTGGTGAACAGCAGACTGAAAAAGCAGGCTTACAGCTTGATGGCTCACTGAACAGGAGACCACATACAGGTAGCTCTCACACGTGGACAGAAACAGATTGCATGCAGTTAGTGCCAAATAAGCAGGCTGAAGGTAGAATTTCCCATGCTTTCTCCAACAGCCTTCTTGCAGTAATCTGCTACATGTACTTTTCATTCAGCTAAAGTAACCAAGCAGCCACTAGTTGAACAAGGTCTCCCTCAAAAAAAACAACTACTTCTGGAAACCGAATAATGTGCTTAATGACTATATTTATTCTATTGCACAAGGTATGGTAAGTGATGCTGAGCTGAAGTCTTGCTTTGATAAATATTGAGATCACATTAGCACAGAGATGAGACAGTGTGAAAATAGAAATTAAAAAAAAAACAAAACAAAACAAAACAAAAAACTTAAAAATCAAAATTTAGGCTCTCTCAACAAGGTATTAAGGCAGTTAATTACATCTTGTTGGACACTGAATTTCCCCTGACCTATACAAATACTTTCATACAGAAATTCACTCTCCCTTATAGGAAGACATCTGGAAGATTTCTGTGAATAACTTCAGGTCTGGGGAGCAAAGAGGAGGCAGATAATGCAGTGAGCATAGCATAACAAACATAATTGACTCAAAGTGACTCAGGTTGTTTCCACTGAGATGTTAGAAACATGTTAACTACTGTGTTTCTTGTAAGGACAGAGGCTACAGTTGATCTGGGCAATGCTCCCAGCCCAGGTGAAACTCACTCACCAAGATTCAGCACTTCAAAGAAATAACTCTCTGTACAGCTAGGGACTCTCCCACCTTTCACAAGTATTTTGAGTCAGCCTGTGAGGTGTTTAGTGTTTAACTTTCTTGTGTCCACTAATAAAATTAATTACTGTAAATTCAGCTTTCTGGAGATATAGAACAAGATTTTCCTACATCAGAGTTGGCATGGATACATTCACATCCTGTAGCAAACCCTCACACATTATGACTCACATTGTTTTTCTGATTGAAAGGATTATTTGATTACAAGAAACACTCCCTGAGCATCTCTACAATAATGGATTGAATATTATCTTATAGTTTCAATATTTTTGCTTTACACAGGCTAACTGATGCATCGCCCTAGACCTGCCCATACTCTTAGTCTTCTTTAACCATCTATTTTTCATCTTCTTACTCTTCCTCAGTGAGATAATGGTTATCTTGAACAAGAATTTTATGCAGAGTGTCTTCCCAGCAGAAAAAAGGCTCTACAAAAAGCCCTACAAATCTTGAACCAAT